>BMAT01007723.1:129910-142313 GCA_019649035.1 Elysia marginata | reverse complement strand
ACGCGTATTGAGACACGGTGCGTGTGCTAAAGGTCTCTAATACTGCTGTTTCTTACTTTTTCCTTGTTAGGTTTAGCCAAGACACAGAGAAAAGGGGATTTCCTATTTTCCGATTTTTGAAGCTTTTAAGGTTCATTTTTTTGTCAACGGAATGTGATCTGTATAAAAGTCTGCGCCTGGTTTTGTATTGCAGCTTGAGAAACTAGAAGATCTTTTTTTTTGCACAATAATCGCATCGTTTTCTTGTTGTTGTTGGTTGTTTTTTTTTTTTTTTTTTTCTCTCTATTTGGGAAGATCCGTGTGCATTTTCTTGGCTGATTAAATTCATGCTTACATTATGTGATTTTAGTAAGCTAGTCAACTGCCCTCGAATTTCTTTCCTTTTTGTCGTCATAATGTTGTATTATCTACATCGCGTTTCCTCCTTTTTCCGAAGGCTTACTTTGTGCGCTTCTAATATTCTATTATTTTTTGTTTTGTTTTGTTTTGTTTGTTTTTTTGTTTGTTTTTTTGTTTTTCTCTCAACGCTTTCTCTTTATTTTTTAAACTCTCTGTAACCGTTTTTCCTCCTCTTTATCATATTCCAAATCTCTCTCTCTCTCTCTATCTCTCTCTCTCTCTCTCTCTCTCTCTGTGTGTTTCTGTCTCTGTCTCTAACTCTCTCTCTCTTTACCTATCTAATACGATATCTTTCTCTCTCGCTCTGTATACATCTCTGTTTGTACATGTTTCTCTGTCTCTTCTTCTCGTACCTTCTCTTTTGACCCTAAAGCTTATGCAGCAAGATTCATTTGATAACAAGATGTGGATCTTAAATCTAGATTCTATAGCAGGATTTTAATTCATGACGGTATAGTCTATTTAAAACAGCTCAATATAGATTAGTAACTGCTCTAATGCAACATTGTTCAGAGCAGCTGAATGAGACATGACGTACTGGCTCGCGGCTGAATGAGACATCTCGGACGTCCTCAAAAAATAGTGGGCCTTATGTAGGTCAATAAATCGCTCTTTAGCGTGTCATTTGTTAATTATCGTATAGGCCTATAGCAAAAAACGAAAAAAATTTCTCCACGCTTTAGCCTCAAAATGACCAGATGTTGGTGCATGTCTCTAGAAAGATGTATAATCCTACCTATCAACACAAAATTTGGAGGTTTCAGCCATTTTCCTGACCCGCAGCGGTTGGCACAAATTTCTCTTTTTTAAAATATTGGATTTCAGTAGCAACAAAAACAAAAAATCTGAAACGCGCAAAATGTAATCTTTACTCTGAATCCATACATGGACCCACTGTGTGCACTCTTGATAAAGGGTAGCAATCATATTTTAGCATGCAAGAAAGGGGTGCTTGGCCTTTTTCTCTCTAACATTTTAGTTGATTTACTCCTCTCTATATAAGCAACTATAATCATATTAGCAAGCAGCAACACAGCATCTTTGTTGTATTAGCAATAGTCTTAGTTCTTTATCTCAGAAGAAAATGTTTTAAGCAGCTAGCCTATATGGTCACAATAATATTATGAAACAAAAATAAACTTTGAAAGGTCAGGTTTTTTTTAAACAAAGGCCCGAGAATAATAAAGCAACTTACTTAAATCAAGGTTTAATTTCGTTCATCTTAATTCAAAAATTTCGGGAAAAAACTAAGTGATGCACTGTTAGCCTTGAAGTTTCACAACTAACCAACCAATAACGACGAGAATATTGTAAATCAAATGTAATGATGTGGACATAAACTATAAAATATGCCGGTACGAATTAAAAACGGGTGAGCGGTGGTTCTATCACTAGGACCATGGCGGCTACTCTAGAGGTCTTGGGTTCGACGCAGCGCAACCTATAGTGAGCGGCTATAATATCCCGATGTAAATTTAATTAAATTGTCGTAACTGACCTAACGTGTTTGTCTAATTAAGTCAGTTGTAACAAATTTGAACCGAAAGGTTTTCGGTGTTTTGAGGGCCGACACTTGGCAGGCCAGAGTTAAATACACTGTAGAAGAGAAAATACGTTTCTTTACGTTCGATGGTTTTGCCTGTTTGTATAGGTCGCGCTGGCTCGACCACTAGTCCTGGCTTCCCTGTTTTCACATTACACTGACTGGGTATGTTCAAGACTCGGCTATAGTAAACGTGAGGAGGATGGGAATGTGCCAAGGATAATGAGGAATGGACCCTATCTCTTTGTTCCACTAAACGTATATTGAGTATAAGCCTACCTTTAAAAATGAATGTAACATAGAACTGTGATAGAAGGCGCTGCAACGGCAAACCATAAAAAATGGGCTTGCCTGACCATGGTGAAGACTTCCCATTTAACTTGCTCAACAGCTTTGCATGGCAGAAAGAAGTTGCCTTTTTATTCTAACTGCAGTCCTATTGGTGAAGTTTCTGTTATATGCTAAACGCTTCTATTTACTGGGATAAGACCAAGAACTAATCTTTTCACATCGCATAAATAACGCATGCAACCCCTGTCAGTACTTGTCTACAGTTTGGCAGCGTTATGATTTAATGCAACAACAAGGATGAATTGGCAAGAAAAGAACCATAGTCCGCCTACTGCGGTCCCTTTTACATTCATAAAGTATGCGCGGTAATATGCCCAGTAACGCGAATCGACCAGAAGTTGCATCATCCGATCTCAGGTGTATAGTTAAAGGTGTAACAAGATAGAACTGTTAAAGTAATCAGGTGTGCATATTAACATTTTGTTATCTCCCAACAACAGGTTGCTTTGTAGCATTTCGGTTTGCCTCTTGTTGTCCAGCAAAATTTTTTTCAATGGGCATATATATTTTGGAGGTTTCTCCGTCTGTAATACCTTTTTTTTAGATTTTTTTTCATTACTTAGTCATCGCTATCTATATCCATCTGCGACACAATTTTGTTGAAATAATTTTTTTTTTAAGTTGTAATACTAATAGTAATTAAAACGAGTGAAAAAGACTGCCCGTCGTATCAAAAGCCGTTTACAAGATGGTTAAGATGGTAAAGAGGATACGCTGCCCTTAAAATTTTTAAATCAAACCGTCATCTTTGGGTGTGAAGTCACGTCTACATCTTTTTAAAAGACAGTGCAATGTTTACTCACATTAATTTTACTTGGCCGAAAAAGAAACAATCACAGATATCTTCAACATAGTGTTCACTTCAATAAATATCTTAAAGACTAATGCAGCTGATGTGCAGATTTAATCGAATTTCTTTAAAAAAGTGAAAATACACAGGCTTACTATGTATTGCTTCTAGCTTTATCGAGGATAAAAAAAGTGCCTGGTTCAATTTTGTGTTTTTGTTGCATTTTTTTCTTCCAGGACGTGTTTGTGTTTCAGTTTAAATAAAATACAAAAACTGCTATGGTAAAGCCGATTGAAGAAAAAATAAATGAAAATGTTTGCATTAATATTCATTAAACAGCATGTCTCGGCGATAACTAAATAACAGTTATAGAAATCGCGGTATCGTCCAGTTCTTGAGAACCCTTCAATATTGAGACGCAGAACTGCTACCAAGGCTGTGGGAATGTTGCTAATAACGAAGATAAAAGCAATGAAGATAACGGTTTTCATCACTTGAATCTCCCGAGTGTTAGTTTGACGTTTGGAGTTACCCGAGGGCGGTGAAGCGACAAGTTGGCCAGAAGCGCTGGAGTGAAATCTTGCAGCTTGCTTCAGGGCGACGCCAAGAATCGCGACGCAGAGCATCACCACTGAGAGAGTGAAGTAACAAAAAGTGTTCCGGAATGCATCCAGTAACACAATCTTAATGCCTGTGAGGTGGATTCGTGACGCATTTGTTCGCGGATCAACGAAAAGGCTGAAACGAACTGAAGCTGTAGCGTAAAGCTGTACGGAGCAAATGATGCACGAGATGATAACGATCGCCATCAACTGGCGCCCGGCGGTCAAGACTTGTTTCACACGGAGCGGCATAACCACGCAGCAACATCGTACAACAGCAATTACAGTGGTTATTAATGTAGAGAGGTTCAGAAGGTAAGGGATTGACATCAGCGTGATGCAGTAAGTGATAAACATGTTTCTGCTTCCACCTGCTGTTCCTCCATATATGGCATACAGTAAAATGTAACAAACGGTGTTCGCAAAACTAGCTAGCGCAGCAAGCCCGTCTGTGACGGAGAGAACAACAAAGCTTTGTGTTGTCCCTTCCTTGAGACCCATCTTGAAGAAAATTACCATGTTGACGATGTTAGAAGACACGCCTCCTACTGCCAGGACTGGGTTAAAGAACATCTTCAGTATCAGGCTTGTGTAATGAAAAGCTGCTCTACTAAGCAAGTCTGCAAAATCATCGTTACCTCTCATATGAAGAATCGTCAAGTTCTTGAGAACAAGTGCCATGTTTTCGAAGAGGTGCTCACAGGTCAACAGTCAGTCTACACGAATAGTCTTACTTGAAATGTCACACCAAAGTCTGCAATGGTTGCTTCCGGATGGGTGGTACTCGCAATATATCTTATAAGTCGTCCGGAGAGCCGAAGCAGAAGCATACGTTTGGTTTGTACCCTCGTATCAATACTAATTATAAAAAAACATGATAATAATCTGCGTTTTTCATTTACGTCAGTTGCTTGTTAAAAAGTCGTTCCCAGTAAAAAATAGTATTTAACGGCAACAGTTAAGAATATTTTTAAAGAAACCATTATCCCTGTCTAATTATTGACTTCATTTTACAAAGATCACTTTGATCTAGATAATGTAACTTAGGTTATATAAAGTGCCACAGATACGGAGACTATGATGACCGATTATTCATATGCCACGTTGCTCTACTTCTAGAACAGCAGATTATGATCAATAACTTTAAACCTGGTTTAACATATTGGGAGATGGTAATTACTAAGCTTTGATATCTCCTTTAATCTTACATTTAAGAAAATAAACGAGCAGCTTTCTTAACATTATAACAACCGAATGAAGAATATTTCCTCTGACATTTTCAAAGTAAAATGTGAATAAAACACATAGTAATTTAAAACTATTAGTAAATGAGCAGTAGTTTTTTTCAAGTAGTAATTCTACTTACAGCTATGATCGATGTCGTAACAAACTCCAACATTGAGAACTCTCTAGGGATCAATAAGGTAAGATACCCGGTATTAAACTTTAAACTTTGCTTTTAAAATAAAATAGAACGATTTATGAGGTGCGTCCTATTATATTGAGCTTACCTAGATACTACCGGCAGTTTGTTGTGCAATGTTATTACAGTACATCACGTTCATAATTTTTCCATTGCTAGTATTTTTAAGTGGATCTTTGGTTTTAAAGGGAAAGAAAAAAGGAAGGTCCTTGAAAGACTATTGGGTTAATCTGTGGCTTTCTCCTATAACATAAACCTATATACGTAGCTTCACTTTGACTTTTCTGAGAACGATCAAGGGCTGCTCTTTCTTCACGCCATCATGGCGTAGCTTTTGTTTTGTCATGAGAGATTAAAACAGTTCCTTGAATAGATGTTTTCTTAACAATTCCCCCTATAAACTTTGGTGTAAGGCTTTTATTTGATTAAAATAAGGTATTTTCCTGCATCCTTCTTTCCTTTTACTTAACTTTTTCTTCTGCCAATACATAAATCATTTTGAAGTCTCAAAGTGTTTTCAACAACTGATGCCGTGTGTTTTTTCCCTATCCCTTTTCTATTTGAAACTTTTTCAAGTATACTTGATTAACATTTAATTCATGTAGATGTTAATTTCGTCTTTTAGTTTTCTTTTTTTGTGATGCAAAAACTAGAACTATGGGAATGGAAATTTGTATGTCTTGCCTGAAAGCTATAAACAACCGTTTTAAAGCTCATAGAAGAAGGACATTTTGACTTTTTTATTCCTTACCAAGCTCTGATCCGCCAGGTTCCGTATTTACATATCTCATTCAGAAAGATTACAATGATTCAAAAATGCCTCAAGGACTTCGAGTTGAGATGATGACTTACGGCTTCATATTACGACTCACACTGTTACCGACAGTAAAATACAGGTACCTGTCGTTAGGCAACAAGTTGACGCTTCAGAGATAGTTTGATGGTCTCCCAAAAGAACTTCAACATTAAAACAGAATCCTAGGACACTAGGAGACACTGGCCTCCAGCACATCCTCCGGGCGCCATTTTAATACCAAATGTGCTCATACAACAGACGAGAGCATATCAGGCGAAGACGAGCAATACCCAAGACCAGGGCTACCCTACCTACTTCTGTCTAACTGTAGAAGAGCCCTCTTCGCTCTTTTGGGTCGTATCAGCCACATTCATACTGCCAACAAAAACAAATCGGATGTCCATTTACGAAACGAAGAATAAGTACCAGCACAGTTAGCCTACATCTGAGCAAAGGCTAGGTCTCAATACATAGGCTAGATCTTTCTTGTTTTTAAAATAATTTTCTTTGGGTTATTATTTTTCATTAAGAGGCTCAATGAATTTATTCAGAGAGCAGAATTGTTGCAAATTACATACACTATTTGAGGTGAGTAGAGAAGGCTAATGAGAGCGTCCTGAAAGAACTAAAAACAGAAAGAACCCTACTCAATTTGATCATTGCTAGAAAGCTTAAGTATGTTGGACATGCTCTTCGCAACCAAAGAACATCGCTTATGAAAACTGTGTGTGAGGGAAGGCTGGATGGCAGAAGAAGGAAGGGAAGACCACCAATATCACTTGTAACCAACTTGACAACGGCCTGTGGTTTAAGTTTGCATCAAATCGTCCAGAAAAGTCAGGACAGAGCTGGATGGCAGCAGAAGGTGAGATCGTCGATATATATCATTGCTACGGCTAACACTGCATCCGGTGACGCCGACAGGTGAGACAGGTGAGAGAGAAGGCTAGGCGCGCTATAAAAAGCAAATGAAATAATGGACAGAAAGGTTGGGGGGGGGGGTGAAGAATATGAGATGGGTGTGGGCATCGATGAATAGCGGAGCAAGGTGAGTATAGTAATTAGTATGTTTGTAAGAAAACTATTGTACGTTTGCCAAAAATGTATGAAGTTGCTCGGTGAATTGCCTCGTTCCATTCCATTTTGTGTGCACAAGAATTTCTTTAGTCTCCATGTCTCTTAGTCGCAAGGCTTTTTACTATAAAAAACGACACCATCAAAAACCTCTGGTCTACAATTAAATTGTAACCAATAAAATAAAAGTCTCCGGAACACCATATTCTGTTTGTAGCTAATTTCTTTTTTCAATTTGAATTTTTAAATATTACAAATTCTTAGGCATAACTCGCCAATGCGATACAGGAGAAAAGAGATAAATTTGTGCAATGGCCCATTAGTAAATGAAATGATGAAGAAGAGAAGATAACTTCATTAGTGCAACGGGTTTGCAAAGCCAAGTATTATCATAATTACAAACTGACATAGAAGGAAAAACGATTGTCTCTAAGAAACTCGTCTCTCTCTCTCTCTCTCTCTCTCTCTCTCTCTCTCTCTCTGTCTATGCACCTCTGTCTCACGTGACTTTAACGGACGGTTCTGGGCGTAAAATATTTTTGGCAAATTTCAATCTCACGGTAAGTTTTGTTTACCCATAATCCATCCCATTTTTTAGCTAAATAAAAAAAATGTTCCACCAATTAATTTCATTTTTTTTCAGTGACTCCGTGGCACTTTGTTGCTGGTGAACTGTGTTCATAGCTAATTTTTTTTTTATTTTCTGGTTTTTTCTTTAAACTGACTAAAGCATTTTAAAATATTCATTTGCTGCTTTGCTTGGCTATAGTGCGAGGTACACAGCGGAGGAGACAGTTTTTCAGCTATGTTCCTTTCAAGTAAGTTATACTTAAAAAAACCAAAAACAAGCAAAAATATTTTTTGTACGAGTAAATCTATTGGTTGTCATACTTCTCAAAGTGAATATCATCAGCTAAGAGCCAAAAATGGCTATTGAGGGTGTGCACATTGCAAAAATGTTGCATTTCGCTATCCAAATGACTGACGATCAAGGAAGTTAGAGCATAACTCTTTTGTGCTAATGATCAATGTAAATCTACTTAAATTTGCTTTACATTGATTAATTAAACAAAAGAGTTTTACTCCAACTTCCGGGAACGTCAGGCATCTTGACAGCGCGCGAGACGCTATTTTTACGTCATGTGCACAGCCTCGATAATGTTCATTTAATTCAAAATTCTAAAAATAGCATTAGTGAGACCGCCTTGCCGACATGCCTTGCTTCATCTTGTGTATTAATATTCCAATCATTTTTCCGCCTGGGTATTTTTAAACAATGACATATCCAGTGAGTTGTTCGATCAGGTATGAAATTATTATTATTTATGTACTCTTTTTGGTAGCCTGGCAACTCTTGTCCCGTCGCTGCATTAGTTTCGTAAAATAAAGAGAGACTTATGAGAGGTTCAACTCAAGCTAAATTTGTGGTTTTTTTTATTTTATTCGTATTGGTACAGTACCGTACTCGGCTTTAAGTCATTGTAAATTATTCGGAGCGAGTTTTTTTTTTTTTTTTAGTCTGTTAGTACACTCTTTTTGTTGGAATATAATTCCTATGTCTTCCAAAAGTATTTCGAAGATGCATAGGATGAGTTTAAATTATAAAGTTGTTGAAATTTTCAACAGTTTTTGTCATAGAGATTCTGGACAGGCATTTTTTATATTGTATTTGTTTATTTTTCATTTTAGGGAATAATCCATAACTAGGCCAATAATACATGTATTTCTTTTTTGTCTCTCTGCAGTTTCCCCTTGAGGTTTCTCGTCCCAACTAAAACAAATATTTAACTTTCAATTGCTCCTTCATGAAAGTCTTGTCGGTTGAAAGACAATTAAGATATATCATAACTATAATTTAAGCTACAAAATTTGTTTCTTGGTTGTGTAAACAGTAAAGGATCGAAGTTTGTTAACATCGATCTAGTAATTTTAAGTGGCACATTAAAAAATCGTCACTTTTGTAACGAAGACAGTTGAAAAGCACGCATTCGTGCAGTTTACCTCTGCTGCGGGATGTTTTTTCATCTTTCATTTCCAAATTGGGCCAAAATAAACTGTATATAAAAGAGGACAGAGTCGCCTAAGGCCCTAAAATATTATGCTTCGTGCTTCCAGCGAGTATTATTATAGGCTTTTTACTTTTCTTGTTAATAAGAGTTTGGATTGTAACGTGTCGATGGCGCTATATGATTAAAACTATAGTATATGATTGTATATATAGAAGTATATGAAGGGACATCACAATAGATTTTATGCGCTACGGGCCTACTCAGGAAGTGGAAGCCCATAGCGGAGGAAATACAAGATGGCTGATAGGCTAACCGGGCCCGTCAGTCAATCGTCTGCTGTAAAGCCCACGCTACCTATGGGTGTAATTACGTCATATGTTATCGTTGTCGGTGCATGAGGAAGTTATCACAGATATTCGCATATGGTGCCGTGGACAGTCGTCTGAATTCTTTGCTGACGGCGTGCGCCAACTAGTCAAACGTTGGAGGCTGTGTGTTGATCGCGACGGTGATTACGTCGAAAAATAGAGTGCCAAGTATGTAGCTGAGATGTTAAACTTTCGTTTGACGTATTGTTTATGTATATGCTGTCAAAAAAACAAGTAATGATTAAACGGAACTTCATTATTAGCCAACCGTCAAAAAATTTTTTTCTCGATTTGAGACAAAATGATCAACTGCTTCGAGCAAAACAGTTCCCACTCTATAGAGACATTGATAGTCGATATTGTTACAATCGGCTATTATCGCTGTCGTGAAAATATATTAATATAGATATGATTGATATATGCATGAAACCTTATGGGAGCTACAATGAAAGGCTTACAGGAAAGCGACTAGACAATCAACAAAATAAGATAATTTCCATGCGTTATTTTGTTAATAACATTTTATTTTTGTCATGGAAATTGGACAAGATTAAAGGTGTAAATAAACTTGTTTCATCACAGTGGTCGCGAATGTTTCTTTCAGGATTTGGGTTCCTACGAGACGGATTTTTTGTTGTCCTCGTTTGTTGCAGTTTCCCCCTTAGTGCTCAAATCAAAGCCATTAGGTGTACTTGTAGCCTCCGACAATGTAGTAAACACTTCCTGAAACAAGAGAATAGAATATAAAGTTATTTCCCTTAGTTTTCGTGTGCTTGCTCTTTGCCCGAATTTGCATGAAACATGCTGTAAAATCTAGGATGATGTTTTACAAAGAACAACTAAATACACAATCAGTTTATTCATCAGACGTTTTTTAATTCCAAGAGGAACAATGAAGGGACATCCTAATGGTGCCAGTTGGTGACTTCTATTCAGTACAATACGATGGTCTCGTTGAAGGTAAATCATTATATTTGTTGCTTGGAGATATCAAGTAAAACCTTACCTCATGTGTCTTGAGGTGCTCGTCTATCTCCCAGGTAGAATTAAAGCTGTCGCCACAGACAGGACATGCAAGAGTTCTTGGTGTGTCAACAGCAGCTGCAGCAGGAGATGGTTGGGTATCTTCCTCTGTACTGTTTTCTCTGTCTCCTTGAGATCTGCTAGCAGGGCGCTCTGTAGGTGCAAGTTTTTTCCGCATTTTACTGAACAATAATTTATTCTTTACATAAACGTTTATAAACATATTGTTCAAATTCTATAAAACAGGTGATCGTCACTATTGTCTTTCGTTCACCTTAAAATTGGCATAATTCTTGTATTACATCAAACATTTTCTTATGCTGAAGGTTTTTTCCGCATAGTATATTGTTCCTTATTTGCAGACAATATTCTTAATTTTGAACCAAGGAATCTCTAAGTTTGACTGTATAGCCCACCAAAGTCATGAATGCATACAGTTCTGTGTTGTTGTTGTTGTTTTTTTCAAAGGATTTTAAAATTTAAAATCCAGTGAGTCTCTAAAGGCTAATGAGGCTAGTAGTTTTCTCTTCGTGGTATTAATAGCTTATTCTAATAACTTAATAACTAATATATGCATGGGCGATTTCATTACCTGATGATCTTTTTAGTTAGTAATAGACAATTTTATCAGCAAAACCTAATCCATTGGCTTCACAGAAACTTCTCTTTCGCTGTAGACATTTCTCGTATGCCAGGGAGTAGAAATACACTAGCATGAAATTCAGAAAGGTGTTGGTATAGAAAACAAAAGGAAAGCCCTAAAGACGAACCTTTACTCCGCTCATTGTCGTCTGTCTTATGAACTCTCATGTGTAGATTCAGGTATCTTTGGGAAGTGAACGTCCTCTTACACAGGGGGCACGGTAGAGAGCCACCTGTTGTGAGTGTGTAGGATAAAACAGTACATGGAATATAATAGCAACGATGTTGTGACGACAACTTCTACTGCTGCTGCTGTAACTGTCTCTGCTTTGGTTCTAATCAGTATGGTAAAGATGACAATAGTTTCTGTTCATTTTATTTTAGTAGCAGCAGTAAGTAAAAAACTTTAAATATACTTAATAGTAAATAACATTAGCAAGCCCCACAAATAGTTGGAGGAGATGTCACAATAAAAAGCTGGTAATGAGTAGCTTTTAAGATTGTTGTGACTCAGATAGAACTTATGGAACGTAAGCTCTCATATAAAAAGAATTTCCGCTAAACGGAAAGTGATCAAGGATATCGCAAAAGTTGTGTTTAGAGATGCGTTTAGGCCTACCGATTCCCCAAAGAACTGTCTTTGTTTTCACCGAAACTACATTAGACAAATTCCACCAAGAGCAAAGGGGAAATGACACAATGTACATAAAGTTATAAATACCAATTCTGAGTGAAAAATAAGCTTCTCTCTGAAAGCATTAGTGAGGTAAACAATTTATATTAGCCGGCAAAAATAAGGCAAATGGAACACACGTCTGGAGCTTAGTGAAATGTTCTTGCTTAATACCAATAATGGAAAAGTTTACTATAAACCAAAAAAAAAACATAACGCACCGGTTCTATGAGAAAGGATATGGTTTTGAAGAGCACTCAAAGTAGAACATTCTTTTTCACACATCATGCATTTAAAGCTCTTTTTCTTGCGGTTGTATCCTTTGTCTGAATGCACTGCAAAGAAATGCTCCTGCATGGCAGTGGCGGATGAGAATGTATCTGGACACATGGAGCATCTGGGGACCGAAACGATACACACAGTAGCAATCACGGAATCAGTGTCTAGGAGCACGAACGTTTTTCAACATCTTGTATAATGCTTGCGATTTTGCGGGTTTGACTTTGAGTAATGAATATGGGTTACAGTCAAACCAAGAAACTAGTCATTTTCAGGGAATGAGTGAGAAAGTTCTTTATTTATATCCTTCTCTCTCTGTCAAGTGTTTTTATCTGTTTCCTAATTTCCTTCCCCCCTCCCTCTCTGTCTCTGTTTCTCTCAGTTGTTTTGTTGTTGTTGTTGTTGTAGTTGTTGTTGTTGTTGTTGTTGTT
>BMAT01007723.1:58622-106212 GCA_019649035.1 Elysia marginata | reverse complement strand
GGGGGGGGGGGGAGTAGGACAAGAAGTGGTAAGATGAGAAGCAAAAGGATTTGGAGGGAAGGGATGAAATCACAATGAAAAGATCGGCAATAAATGAGCGAGAAAAGCGTAAAGTGTAAAGGATAGGAAAGCCTACCGGTTCCAGATTGGCATTCAAAATTTCTGTGGTCCATGAACTGGTGTAAACTAGAGAACTCAGCATGGCATCTCTCACATCTCATCACTTTGGAGTCATCTGCGTCCTCGTCACGTACTGCATCCTCAAGGTCAGGTGAAAGCTCTGACTGCCTCGAGTTGGCTGTTGATGACGTCACTGTTGTCGAGATGTCCTGAGATATAGACTCGCACTCCGGTGGACATGCTCCTTCTGGACTAAATGTGCTTTCAATAGGAGTTTCAAAAATCATCCTCGTAGTTGAATATCCTGTTAGAAAAAAATAGATGTTGTTGAAATACATGCAAAATGTTTTTAATTTCTTTACCATAAATAATCAATTACAAAACATACCAAGCGTTCTACTGAACTCAATACATTGACAAAAGCATTTCATGTGAATTGAAAAATTCTGGTCTTTCTCTCTGCCTTTATCCATCGTTCTTCATTTCCCTTTCTCTCCTTCTCTCCCTTTTTTTTCTCCTCGTTTTACTATCTCTTCTTCCTGGTTTATATTAACATTATGTATTTTGAATTAAATGAAATGTATGTGTTTACATAATCATAGTATCTACAAATAAAACTTTTACCTCTAAATAATGGGGGTAAGTTATGACCATAGACTTAAGCATAAGAATATATGGTGTGTTTCGAGACTTACGCTAGTTACATTATTGCAATAGGGGTTGTGACCGGAAAGGCGACTTCCAATTACAACGCGCATGCGAGGTTACCAGAAATACCGTCACACGTTATCAACAGTTGATTTTACTCAATACACACAGCGGGTTATAGCAGTTTTTATACCATAAAATTTATCCCTGTTTCAGTCTCTAAACACTTACCTGTTTGATCATCGTCAGGTTTGGTATTATCATGTCCATCCTCTTCCACCACTGCTATCATCTCATTGGAATCGAATGATTCCCCAGCTGCAAAGTAAAAACAATACATAATTGTAGGCTGTGTATGCTTTTTTCATTCTAAATCATGTAGAGGATTGAAATAGGGTATTAAAATTATACAGTGACAGCAATGAAAATGGCAGTCATGGTAACACTAGTAAGGAGATCAGTAGTAGAAGTAGTAGTAGTAGTAGTAGTAGTAGTAGTAGTAGTAGTAGCAGCGGCGGCGGAAATAGCAGTGATAGTTATAGAAGTCATAGCAGCCAAAGAGCTAAACAAAATCTCAAATTTAGTAATGCGTGTTAGTTTCAGCTGCAAATCCTAAGGTGAACATTTTAATTTTATTTTTCTGCCGCATTGTATAGCTCTTCGGTCTGCCGTGGCGTATAGTACCATAGTTCGATTGCATTTCCCGCCTCTTATACGTTATACGTAACTGCTGTGTAAAGTAATAGATCTAGTTTAGGCTCTGATTGGTGTACTTAAAGAAAGTTTAGTAGAGTAATTTGAGATAAGAAGATGTACATGGCTGAAGGCTTTTGTATAATCATTACACGTGAAACAATACAGTGTTATATAATACAGTTACGTACAGTGTGATATTATATATTTACGCTAATATTTATAAGTTTTCCATTTTTCGCCTTTTTTTCTTCACTTCTTACATTACGATAGCCCATGTCTAAAATTAACACAGCGGACACAAGACTGTAGTGTCTCAGTCCAAGTTTTCTAGCTAGCAGTTCACTGTACAAGTAGTGAACGGCGAGGGGATGATCACCATGGGGTAAGAGATTCAGCAGGGGTCCTGGCCGCGAGAAAATGAACTGGAAGTGGATGAGAGGGTGTCAGCAGGGACGCACAACGGCTTGCTTCAAGCATGCGGGGTCAAATCTCAGCGGGTGGCCCACAAAAAATGGGTTATCCGGTAGGCCTACAACTCCCTACAGTGATTGCTTGGTTGATAAGGTTTGGTGAGAAAAAAGATAGACAGAGACAGAGACAGAGAGAGAGAGAGAGAGAGAGAGAGAGAGAGAGAGAGAGTATTTGACTCAAAAAGAAAAACGAGATATAAATGGTTTGCATGCATGTGCATTAAAAAATCTACGGATAATATTCAATAGATGGTAGAAATAGGAAGAAAAGGATAAGGCTATCGTAAGACCACTTATCTTTAGAAGACATTAAGAACGTATAGCCTACTAGCTTAAAAGGGTAAATTGGGAAAGGGTACGTTATACTGTGCATGATTATGTGTGTTTCCTCACTGAATACTTACATCTTCTTTCTTCACACATACATGCAGAGAACATTTAAACTGTGAGTGATTATATTGTCTGGTTGTTTTTTTAAATTTATTGTGTGCTCTTCTTCTTCTTCTTCCTCTTCTTCTTCTCTTTTTATTCCATGCTTAAGCGCTAAAAACACGCCTAAGTCATTACATTTGTGTATACATGTTTACAGTTAGAATCAGGCAGTAAAAGAAAGTCACAATGGGATAGCTACAGAGACTGCTCTTTAGCGGCATCTGCGCTGTGGTTAGTTCTTGTGAATTGCATATATGTATATGAATTACTTGGTGACCAGGGAACTCATAATTTTCAATCTCAAAATAGAAAAGAAGCAAAAACAGCAGTCTGCTCAATATCTTGCTTTCTTACTTCATATGCCTAATTATTGCCTTTTTTGAAAGTCCATTTTGTAACACGTTTATTTACATATCTTATAAAAACTATTTTTAATTCCATAAGTCTTACAACTATCATAGATCTTGAAACTTAGTTTATAATCTGGCATCAAGTCGCATGTAGTTGCTTCCTTAGCGTTTCTGGTCACCCTACCACTTATCTATTGCAGCTTAATTTGAAACTCCATCATATTAGGTCTAATTTTATGGGTACGGAAGACACGCGCTGTAAAGTAGTGGCTTAAGTCTCTGTAATAATATTCCCAGACGGAAGGCTTTTGAACATTAGAATTATTATTTATCTTCAAAATTTGCCCAAACACTTCCCCCTAAGTGTGTCGCGCCATTGTCTCCGTAGACTGTCCAGAATTGAAACTGTTACTTCTGTACTGACAACCTCAGCACTGTGGCGTAATTATTTCTCTTCGTTAGATATAAGTGTATCAGTTACACGAACATAGAATTAATGGTGCCAGGGGACAGCTATAAAGTACCAGTAAGTATGGAGGCCTATCATCATAACCATTTAGTGACCTGAACTATAGAGGCTTGTCATTAACACCGTTTAGTGACCCGATAATAAAAAGCTGGCGATTAATCGCAACAATAAGTTGGACAGAGAGAGGAGCCAGATCAACTGGTATAAAAAACTTTTCAGCGCTAGGAGAACAATGGTAGGATAAGCAATTTTATCATCCGATATCTTCACACCAGTATAATGGTTACTTTGTTTTTTCTGCTCGTCTCAATTTGATTTGATAGCTAGAAGATGTTGAAAATCCAAAAGAAACAAAAAAAAATACATAACTAGAAATATAATCCTCCTGGCATAGTATAAAACAGTTCGCCTTTGGTCGGGTGAATACCCAATACACGCAACTAAGTATTAACTGTGAAAGTGAGGTTTAAAACCTGTTTTATAACAGCTTAATTGTTCAGGTTTATCCTAATTAAAAATTATTTTAAGATGACATTTTTTCAGGTAGTAAAACAAACAAAAATTATTTGCTTTTCCAAACTTCACGACTTGAAAAGGAGATTCAAAGAGTCACACACGCACAAACAAAAATGCCTTTCTTAAAATTCAAAGGAAACTACAAAGATTTGATGTCAACTGAAATGTTGGATCACATGAATATGCGAGAGAACGGGACTCGAAAGTACATAGACGAGCAAATAGGCAGGAGATGAGTAGTTTTGAAATGTCATTTTTTACGAAAGTAAATACTCGGTTACTTGTAATTTAGAAGATGAAAGAATCAAATGGTGAAGGCGAATTTTTTAAAATCGAAGATTATCTTCTCCGCTGTGAGAACCTCAAGGGCTACCCCAGAAGCCATGCGACAATTATTCCAACTCCAAGAGGCATAATATACCTCCCGTACCTCCAGTGTCTAGATCTGTAGAGCTTTTGCGATCAATCATCCCTCTTTCCTACGGCTTCCATTTTCTAGATTTTAGAACAAACTCACACACACGTACACACATAGGGAAACAGACAGGAAGGAAGAACCCCCTGGGATGTCCACTGGGCGGTTGCCGTGGCGACTATGGTCCCTGGGGAGTGAGGAGACAATTGACACTAAAGGCCACGTGATGCCGAGTTCCCCAGGGGAGGGCAGCCAAACAGAGCTAGCGCTGGCTAGTGTGTTGTGGTCTCTTCAACACTGTAGCGGCCATTGAGAGGGCTAGAGCTAAAGTGAGCAAAAAAGTTTGCTAAACACGCATTCACAGTGTCGACTCGAAAGAGTCAAACTTTCATTTAAGTTGATTTTTTTTATGCCTGATAAGTGTTCCTCTAAACATGTTGTTGCTGTTATTGTTGTTGTAGTTATTTTTGTAATAAGCTTGTCTAGCCGTGTTCCTATTTATGTCGTTCTTTAAATCAAGTTCAATATTACAAAAACTTGTGGAATGACAAAAAGCAAAGATAAAAAAATCCAATTTTTCAAAGCATTTTAACCTAGACTTCTGAGCTCAATCGAATAAAGACCAATTTTTTTTTAAATGATTGTCACAGATCTACATAAGTTCTGTTACTTTCCAAGATGGCAAACAACGCTTTTGATTCCAGTTTTGACTAATGGGTTGCTACTCTCAAACAGCACGATCGCATTTTTAAATCTTATAATAAAAATCTAACCTCGATGCAATGCCCTTTCAAATTGTTGTCTACTGTTCTTTTCTTTTCGTGACGAATTTTTTGGAACCTTGCAACTCTCTTACTAATTGCTGCTTAATTTTCTCCTTTAATGAGGTTACATGTCCTTTTGTGCACGTTATTAAAAGTGCTCTACAGAAGAATCTGCTGGACTTTCGTTATTACTCACCTTTGCAAGATTTGGGCCTTGCTTGTTTCCTGCGAGACATTTTGTCCAAACGGGAGGGAGTCTTCACAAGTCTTTTACATGTAAGCGAATCAGAGATGAGTTGTTGAACTCGTGGTATCGAATTTTCCAATCCAATTGTGAGTATTATATTTAACAAGATGCAACACTAAGCACAGAGGCCAACGTCATAGACAGTCTTTTTAGAGAAATGTGGTTCGTGTTCAATAAAATTACTTTTCTTCACACAAACTAAATCAAGGCAGAGATCGATTTTACTTGATGTCTTGAGCATATTTGCATATGTGTGTTACACAACTACAGGTTTACACGTTTTTACTTTAACACTCAACTGTCTTCGAAAGGATATTTTCTAACTCAAACTTAATCGATTCTTTAAAATGAATTATTACGGAAATGAGTTTCTTAACGTTAAAAATGAAGATTTACAAGACTTAAAGCGTCACAATGTTTTGATCTAACAACAACTGTTAAGTAGGCATAATACTAGTATTTGAAGCACATTGGTATGACTTCAGCAAACAACAATAAAATCTAATAAATTTTTTTTTAAAAATCGGTACCACTATTAACTTCTAAATGAATTCACTGTTCTCTGACATGACTTACCAAGTTAGTCCTCCAGACAAAATCAAATTATGTGAGTCGAAATTGTACAATGCAATAGAATGATCGAAAATTTCGGCCATGCCTACTTCTCTCTGCTGCTAATTTCACACCTTTAAAACCTTTCAATCATTTCATCGCTTAGGGGTTGCCTCCACTTTTTACAATGCAATAAAACTAGTTCATAGTTCCAAAACGCATGACTACGTCAGAAATAATAATTATAGAGCCACGTGTGCGGACCTACATCTAGAATCTAGTCGTAGAACAGAGTTGACAAGCAAGTAAGTTTATATTTTTAGAGGATGGTGACAAGGTGTGGTTTACACCCTGTTTGATTTAAAGAAAGCAAAAATAATCTTTATTCATTGAATAAATTCTTTGAAAATAATTATAGTTTAGTGAAAGATAGATGTAAAAGGCTCTTTGAGCAATATAAAACCCTAGTTTATATATATATGACTTAACCCTACCGGTACCGAGGTGATTCACCGATAGAATTTCACTTCTCTAGAAAATGTGCACGTGCGCGGTCTTATCTCCAGTTCACTGCGCTCACAGGTTAGGTCCAGGCTTCAATTCTCTTAATTCATAAACTAGTATTCTCTTGAAGCAAAAGATACTGATCTATCAAAATTAAAGTACAATGATTGCACATATTATCCTACTGCACATGATCTTGTAGCCTCTGCAGAGGCGTGGAAACGCTGGTTGTGTTCATAATTCTGCCACAGGGAATAACGTTAGTGGTCGTTAAGCCTGAGCAGGGGTTTGCTTGCTCTGCAGGCAAGCACTAGGCGGACCTCTTCTCACGGACTACTACAGCAACCCCATCAGCATCACGACCACAACCACCACCACCACCACCTCCTCCACACCGCCTTCAACCCTCGAGATCAACAGCAGTCGCAGCCCAGCGGGCGGTAGGGGGCGGGGGAATGACAAGCGCAGAGAGGAGGGGGGAGCAACAGGAGAAAACTACTAGACTAGCGCAGCAGGATTTCCATCACATACAGGCCCCCATAGCCAGAGTCTGGTCCCCAGGGATAGAGAGAAAGCAGGATATAGAACGGATCTAGAGAAAAACGTAGAAATAGATGGGAGAGAAAGACGGAAGAGCGAATTTCAGCATACTCCTGATTTCATAGAAGCATTGGATGAGAAAAGCAAGTTCAGTTGAAAAAATAAAAAAAAATAAATCAAAACTTTTGTGCGGGAAAAATAAAACAAAACCATTTTTAAATTAAAGCGGGGTATGAGTGAGAGATAACGATAAAAAAAATGCGAAGACACAGAGAGGGATAGAACTGAAAACAGACAGTGCATCGTAAGCTGTAATAGTGATAGAAAACAGAGACTGAGATGATTGAGAAACAGGTACAAAATGTAAGTTAAAATATAATTAAATGATGTGCTTTAAATTTTTGAATCATTATAAAATGGATGGTCGTTTTGTTTTTCAAATAACAACAGCTACCGGTTTTATAGTTTTATTTTTTGCTAAAATTTTAAACGAAAAAATACAAAATTTAGAGTTGGAGTTTAGGAGTGTAAAGTCAATAGGAAAAGACACAAAACAACGGGTGTTTGACAGCGATTATGTAAGAAAGGTGGGAGCCTTAAGCTGGCCTGCAGATGAGAAGAATAATACAATTAAACTAAAGAGTGAAGAAAACCATAGACACCTACATTTCTATACACTCTTCTGGTGTTTCTGTTTCATGCGTTTGTGAGAAAACCTTTTTTACAAGTCTTAGTCAAGGTAGAAGTGGGGTGAGGTGGGGGAAAGCTCAGGGAACTGGTATAAGGGAAAATACGCTCTGTACTGGATGTAGAAGCCGGGAAATTGGATTGGTAGAGCGAGCCAACAACGCACAGGAGGGGGAGGCTCCCTGGAGAGGCAACCTTTCATGCCCGGCCAGATCTCGGCTGCCTGATTGGAGCTAGCCGGGCGCCCCCCTGGGGGATATAATGCGAAATATTTTTAGGCCGAACGTGTTGGTGATAAAACTCAAACAGACTTAAGAGACGAAGGTTGCTTGCTGTGATGGGATCCCGCTGAGAACTGGTTAGCCTTGTATGGCGTCGAGGTCGATCGTTGTAAACATTATCATCATTAAACCTTTTTTTCCGTGAAGAACAGAAAGAGAAGAAAAGAGTCGGGTGGATATACATTTGGGGAGAGAGGGAGGGAGAGAGAGAGAGAGAGAGAGAGAGAGAGAGAGAGAGACTCAAAGCAAGCAGAATAATAAGCAAAGTCATTTATTATGCAGACACATAGACAAATTGATCGACGAGTAGAATACATATCACATGTTCCTGGAAAGGGCAAACTTAGAAGCGGCTAAAAAGGAATTATCAATATAGAAGAGGACAATAAATAAGATAGAAAGGAAAAAAACCCAGTTGAGATGTACCGAGAAGAGAAAAGCAATTGTCATGCCGTTTAAGGCCTAATGTTTTAATTATTTAATTTTATGAAAACATTGCCTCAATGCATAAAAGCGATGGTTTGAACGAAAATCTTCATAAATATATAAGAAGCTACATGCGCCAGCAAACAAAACCAATGTAAGCATGATATGCAAAAAATACCTGTAAGTGTAAGATGATTTTAATAGAAATAACAATAAAGCAAATGCAATAGAATGTTATATCCTGTAAATAGAGTAGTTTTGTACACCATGCTCTAAATTAACCTCGATAGGCAAAAATCGTTCCATCAATTCATAATGCATTTCGTTAAGTTCATTTTCCAAAGTAGCGAGAGAAATGGAACAAGAGAGCGCGTACGACTACGAGATTACTGCTTGGCAAAAAAGTTCAGGGCGAGCAGCTGCGTAAATTTTTGTGTTTCGGCTAGTTGAGCGGATAAAGCCCGTTTTATATACAGAAAGACTGGTTCTTTTTTGTTTTCATATGGTGCGTTCCCTTGTGGAAAGGTGTAGATGATATATATAGACAGAATTGTTATCAAAAGCTCCGGGCCAGAGACGGTCCAAAGTCTTCCATGCGGCACACACGTCATGTGAAACGGGCTTTAAACTTCCGATACTGTCTCTAAATGTATTTACCCTATTGGTTCTTTACTTTGGTGACGAAGTTCCTGTTTTCACTACTCAACCGCCAGTCGTGTCTGAGGTAAAGCGAGTGGTAGTAAAGAACTATACTGCTCGGTCAATTACAGCCTCCATCCAGCCGAAAATTCAAATGCGGCATAAGGCCTAGATGTGAAAGATTATAATTCTAAATAATGTGCTGCGAGGTTGTGAGCTATATTTGAGCTTGTCGGGAAGTTTTACTTGGCAAAAAGATAGTGAGTCGGGAGAGGCACTTGTGTTAAATATAGAAGAAAGCCTTCACAACATAGATAATAGTTAGATGATAATATATTAATGTAATCAAAATCTATCTACTCCTCTATTTATCTAGTTTTCGCAATAGATAGACCTACTTATGTATCTATCGATTCCAATGTGTAGGTCCTATATTTACAGGTATATTTTTATGCATCTCTTTTAAGAATACTCAAACATCCCTTTAAAAACTCTGGCAGGTAAGACTGGGTATCGCTGTGTAGTCTGTAGTCTTAACTTGAAAAGTTTTCTAAACAATCAATAAAGATCAATATGAGTTTCAAATTAGCACAGGGTTCCATTTTCTTCAAGTTGTCACCTTGACATAAAATATTTTATCTTTTTCTTTTGTTCTACGAGATATAGAAACCAAGAAAGTGAAGGGTTGGGAAGAGTTGTCGGAATCAATATTTCCATTGTAACTTAGACTTTTTCTTATTGATTATATTTGAACTCGCTGCAGCGTTCTACCGTGGCAGACACTCGGCTTTCACACCAGAAGACGCAGGCTGATGACTTTTATTTGATACACATTTTTCATTTGACACCTGAGCAGAGTGAATGAGTAAGATAAGAGCTTTTCCCACACACTTCAGTCGTACTTGAAAGTGCCAGAATCAATGAGGAAAACCCACCTGTATCAAGCATTAGGACCAAATTCCAATTACAATGAAAAAAAAGACAAAGCTGGTCCATATATGGCTAGTAGGACGGTGTATCACTGACATGGTTGATAAATATTACTCGTGAAATACAAAGAAAACCCACATGTGTGCAAGATATATCGGTTGGACAAAAGAGTGCTTAAGATTTTCCAAAGAAATGTCGATAACAGCTGGATTTAACTTTTGTAGTAAAATATGCATTTTTTTCGAGATGTCGAAAAAACGAGAACAATTTACACCAAAAATAACAACGTATGAACTAGATCTAGCACTATCTGGAATGAAAAAGATAAATATAGGCCTAGATCTAGTTCATAGATTCTTATTTTTAGTGTAAATAATTCTCGTTTTTCACTGATAGTTCTTTTCATTTCTTTCACTCTGTAATTACGTTACAAATTTCGTGGTTCCTCAGGTCACTTCCCCTTAGTACCTCTCCCCCCGCCCCCTCCCCGTTTTTCCGGCAGATAGATTTATATCTAGATTTCTAGGTACAATTTATTTCTTTATTGTTCTCATCATACATATGCTATGTTGTTTATAATAAATATTATTGCTTTTCTTTCGTTGTTAGTCTTGTGCCTTTTCATATGTCTTACTCGTTTGTTTGGGTTTTTTTTGTCTGTATTTTCAGAGCTTGAAAAACAATTAATTTGCTTATCCACTCAGCTCTATTGCGACTCCTGTTCAATTTGGTTTTATACATGTAGCCCTTTTTAATTTGGTTTTATACACCTTATGAGAGAAAGTGATGGTGTCCCTAATAACGCCCTATAGAAGTTGGGTGATTTTTCGATTGATAGCAACAATTTTGTTACGCTATTCAAGCGGTTTATAGAGGTTGCCGTTTTAAAACCTTATCATACAAAGAAAATTATATCAAATTAACCAAACCCGACAACAAGGTATATCAACCTCTCTATCTAACACAGTTAGTAAAGAAGAACGTAATCATAGTTGAACCTCAAAGCTTTCTCCCCATCCAAAATACAGATAATGGCAAAATTTCTTTTTATAGTTAGAAATGACTCAGTATTTATTTTAATATGTTCCAATTAAGTTTTAATCAAAGCTGAGTTAAAGACTAAGACTGTCGATCAAGTACTTAAATCTGTGGAGCGTTAACATAATTACAAATTTTTTTTCTGCACGCACTGCTGAAGTATCTTCGAAATCTTCCGCCAGCTAGTTCATAACTGTTACTTCTATATTGATTTTATGCATGATTTTCAACGACATCTCTCTGATTATTTTACTTCATGAAATTCTTCGATCGCAATCAATATTGGGAAAGATTTTCGGGTCTTATGTCTCTTGTCCGCGGAGTAAAGTGTAGGCAGAGGGGGTTCAACTAGCATAATTTTAACAAGGGTTTCTAGGGTAGATTTAACAAGGGTTCAACCAGTGAAGTTTTAACTTAAGTTCAACTAGTTTGGTTTAACTAGGTTTCAACGAGCGTAGTTTAAATTAGAGTTCAACTGGCATAGTTTTTACTAGGATTCAACTAGTATAGTTTTAACTAGAATTCAACTAGCGTAGTTTTAACTAGGGTTCAACTATTGTAGTTTTAGTTAGGTTTCAACTAGAGTATTTTAACTAGGTTTCAACTAGCGTAGTTTTTACTAGGATTAAACAAGCGTAGTTTTAACTAGGGTTCAACTAGCGTAATTTTAACAAGGGTTCAACTAGCGTAGTTTTAACTAGGGTTCAACTAGCATAGTTTGAACTATTCTCAAGATATAGGCTACTAGTTTTTCCTGTTTTACCGGTTGCGAAATTCATCTAGATCTAGATTAGATTGGAGTTTCAAAGTACATGTAAAAGTTATCTAGTTGCATCCCTGAAGGAACGTGCCTAAAAAGCTTAACTTCGTTCCAGTTTT
This sequence comes from Elysia marginata, assembly GCA_019649035.1. Lineage (NCBI taxonomy): Eukaryota > Metazoa > Mollusca > Gastropoda > Plakobranchidae > Elysia > Elysia marginata. The sequence goes on along the minus strand of BMAT01007723.1, from coordinate 94,609 downwards.
ACTTTCATTACGAACAGATTCTTGGACGGTCAGTTTTGAAAACATTATAAAGAGGACAAATCGTAATTCTGATTAGATTTGTTTACATTTCTGCTCTTTCCAACACCACAATTTTTTTATTACGCTGCTTTTGAAAACAACACAGTTTTGCTGTAGAACGTGACCGCCCTACTCTTGTATGCGGAACAGCCATTCAGCGTTTACTCTTTAGCCAACCATTCTCGTTATTCTCATCAAACCAGCACGTTTCACCGAGTCATGCAAGGGAGCTAACAACATATTTATAGAACTGCCTAAAATGAATCTAGAGTGGCACACTTTGATTGCCCTCACTCGAGATTAATTTGATTTGTTTCCCGTTCGTAAACATACTGGTACATTATGTGTCCAGCATAAATAAAAACTGAATAGAATGGTTGGTAGCTATTATTGCAACAATATTGTTATCATTATTATAAGCATTCACATTTTTGTCAAGTTTTTGTGAGAAAATATTCGCGAAAAGCTCCTTCTTTCATCGCAAGGTTGGTAAGCAACATATTAACAACGTATTTGTGCTTGCCTGCCCTACATACTGGAAAGCATATTCTTTACGAACCTGAAACAAATTTATGAGAATATTTTTTGTATTGTTCGCTGCAAAAGATTTTTATCTGTTTCTAAAAGCATTTTCTTTGGGCACAGGAATAGGCCATTGATTTTGGATTTTCAACAATCGTAATGTTTTACAAGGAATTTTACAAAATGTAATGTTATTGAGTGGCTTTGAATTATCTCCAACAAGGCAACGGATTTCTTGAAAGTGCCCGAATAAAATCTTATTAATGAATTGTGACAATCTTAATTAACGAATGCATCATCTTCTTTGCTTAAATCACCATGAACTACAAGCGACTTACAAAGCCTCTGTCTTATTAAGAGTGGGGAAGAGAAAGAAGTCAAAAGCCAGAGAGAGAGAGAGAGAGGAGGTTTAGGGAGACAATAGAAAAAGAGAAAAGTAATAAAATGTTCACAAACTGAAATAGGCCTAAGGGAAATCTAGCCTAAAGGACAACATAGATCTACTGAATTATCCGAAACAAACGTATACTTTAAGAGATGGAAACCCTGGCACCGATTATCTTCTTGTTTCATTTTGATGCTATCGATTTGTGGGCGACAGAAAGAATTTTTTCTTTGTTATCTATAAATGTGTAGGCCTACTTTACAGGTTTTTTTTTCTGAATTGTACCGCTCATTTATTACTGCAATCATTGTGATGCCGTTGACACGATAACTAAACGCTGTCATATTCATCCAGCCCTAACGGGTGTAATTCTCGCAATAATTCGCTTTAAAAATCACTTGAGTGTGACAGTTTTGTTACGTTATTTGTTTCAAACTCGAGCACATGTTCGAAGTATAAAAAAGTTATGCTTGTTTAACTCAACCAAACATGGCGACGGTATTGCATTCAAGGGGCTGATAAGAGATCTTATTAACGTAGGGTTAGTGCTAGGTTCGCTTTTAAATCATAATACACACTTACACAGAGCTAGATCTATCTATCAGCGTTGACCACCCTTCGTGGACAAGAACTGGGTCAGAGGAAATGACTGAAAGATTTTAACGGTATGAAAGGTATGGGTCAGTGGAAAGCTGCAACAGCAGCACCGTGTTTGGGTCACTATAACTAAGTTACTACTGAAATAATTGAAGTGATGAATAGATCTAGAAGTTTAGAGATTTGTGACATTCTGATTTTACTATGAGAGGAGATGTTTTGTGTGGCAGGTCGCTTTTCTTTTCATCCCTGAAGAGCAAAGTGATGATATAGATAAAAAGCATTGGAGTCAACGGTTGTTTTATTTTATTTTTTTTTTTGGTGTATCGAGTGGTTATCAAGCACTTAAGAAACGTATTTGAAGAAAGTTAGAAGCTGAATAAGAAGATCTGTGTCTCATGTAAAACTATCTAAGTGCTAATAAATACATGTAGTTCGCAGCTTTGTAACGCTAGGTCTGGTAATGGGTGTAAGCATGGGGTCAACAGATTGGGCCTCTGGGGCTTCTAAACTCTCAGTTTGTGCTGGAGAATGACATTAGCCTCTGAATGCAACCTTATATTCGGAAGTCTATTTATTGAACTTTCTATCTGACTCTCAATAGATTATTCTTTTTTGTTCGACAGCTCTTTTTCCCTATTATAGTTATATATCAAGCCAAACAGATGTACACTTAGGTATCCTATAATTTTGTTTTGTTTTTTTTTTCTTATAAGAAACGTAATGAGACGGGGAGCTTTCTTTGATAGTTGCCACAGAACATTATGAGCGCTTCGGCTTGACCATGAAGCATAGATAAGCCGAAAGTAGAGATTGTATAAGTTACTTCTTGAAGTAAATAGATATTGAAACTACATAATTATTTTTTTTTAATTATTTGTATGTCAGTGAGCTTTTCGTTTCGAATTAGTTGTTGTTTCTGCTGTTGTTGTTATTATATTTGTTATTATTATTATTAATATTATTATTATTATTATTATTATTATTATTATTATTATTATTGCTTTCTAAAAACTCTTCTTCCTCTCAAACTCTTCCCTTAACCTTTGTGTACAATTTTCTAGGCATGTTTGAATCTCACTTAATGATGCCGTAATCATGTGTCAATTAATACTGGCTTTCCAATCTCAAAGCAATATTTCTGTTCACTTGCACTCAATAAAAATCATCCATTTGAGTCATCATCTATTTGAGAACCTCTAAATACTTTGTGCTTATAGCTCCGAAGTGTTTGTTGTATATCCTTTATCTCTTTTGACAACTTGTTACATGTGTTTGTATAGAGGGAGTTAAGAGGTGTAGATACATGTAGTAACGTCTAGCTAGATACGATTCTTAAGTAAAAAGTGGGTAAGCTGTTTAGTGATAACTTTTAAAGTAGGATGAGGAGAGAAGGTATTTGCAGCGTGAGTGCTAACCTGCTAAAAAAAAAGATTCTTTTAAAAATATATGCCTCTGCCGCCGAAGGCAGTCTCAAGGCTCCACATATTTCACCTCAGCAGGCCAATGCACACCATGGCAAATTCAACTCATAATTCAGAGCATTACAGTGCGACAACCACTTAGGCTCTCAAATACTAGCATTGCACACATTTCAAAAACTATCTTTAGTCAATACGCATTTTGCATGTGGGTGGAATGGACTGATGGAAAAATGGATAAAATGCTTTACTAAGACGATTACAACATGAGTCGTGGTTTGGAATCGAACCTTCAACCGCCGGATCAAGAGTCCAACGTGCAAACCAGTGAGTCACGCTGCCCTGCGTATGAAGTGTGATAAAGAGCTGAAAAAAGTAGAAATGCATTAGACTGTACACTGGTATAGCTTTTCTTCGCCTGTCCTTTTACTTGTTTTGTTCTTGCTATTTTAACGGCAGCTTGCATGTAATTGTAAAGTATTGTTTCTCTTTTAAGTACAGATTTTCGTGACCTTAATGATTTTGAAACAAAGCCATCGATTTTCAGGAAACCTTCACTGCTGAACAGAGTAGGCTTAGATTCTAAGGTCTGGCAACAAGATGCGAGAAATCGTCATGCAATGTGCAAAGGTTCTGTGGGACTTCACAAGGTTGAACCAGATTCCTATTAAGGTAAAAGAAAATCTGTAAAGATGAGAATTCATAATTGTCATGATTACTCTTGTAAGTAAAATATTACTTTTAATTTGCTTTTTGTGTGTGTTAACGTAAGTTTTGTTTTTTTTTTCTTATTTGTGTGATTTGTTGTTTTTTTTTCCTTTGAAAAAAAAGGGGGGGGTAGTTAGTTTAGCTTTTTTAAATCCTTTTTATTTTAGTAGGATAAATATTTCTTTAAGTTAAATTTAAGCAAGATTTTATCCAGGCTTTTAAAAAAGATATTGCTGGATAGGTTGAAGGTATATTATGATTTCTCTCCCTCATATATAAAAAAAATCTTGTTGAATGTAATATCGGGGTCAAACTAGCGGCTCAAAAACTAACAATAGAGACCTTGCGCGCCCACGACGATAAAGCCCTGAGATCATCGCTAATGATAGACTGGGCTTGTAAAAATTTCAATCAATCAAAACCACGACGATAACGTACGATGTAATAGCACCCATAGGTAGCGTGGGTTTTGCAGCAGACGACTTGCTGACGGGCCCCGTTAGTCCATCAGCCATCTTGGATTTCCTCCACTATGGGCTGCGTCCTTCCGTCCGGGCCCGTAGCGCATAAAATCAAGTGTTTACTGATTTCATGCCAGTACTTGGTGCCGCTTCTGCGGTAATAATACAATATTCATTTCAAGTTAGATGTGGTTGTTTCTCTCCGTAGAGTGACGTTATGATTGTGCTTGGGAACGATGACCCTCGCACTGCGCACTACGCTGCCGACCTGTTTCTGGAGGGGTGGTCTCCCCTTGTTCTCATCACAGGCAAAGACGGTTCAGGAACTAAAGGTAAACTGGAAATTTGTTGTTGCCCCCAGTCCTAATCAATGGGGTATATCAGAAACTGGAGAATATTTTTTTTCGATAATTTTGTTTTTGTTTTTATTTTTGATCTTTCCTTCGAAACTGAATCTCAGCAAAAATAACATCTTTTTCCAAACTTGGGACAAGATAAATCAGGTTATGGGTTTCACAAAATCAAAGTAAAACCCAGGAAACTTTGTTAGACTACTTGGTATAAATAAAACCTTTAAACGCAATAGCAAAGTCGTAGCAAGGAAGTTCATCGACTTCCATCACTTATATGTTTATTTATTAGAATGACCCATAATCGTCCTTTCTCACTCTCTCTCTCTCTCTCTCTCTCTCTCTCTCTCTCTCTCTCATCTTTCTTCACCTTACATGTCAAATTGGGCTGTTTGGCCGTTAGTTCATTTTCAAGATTACTTTCGGAATTTTACTTCAAACCTTTTCTAATTCTTCATTCAGACTCTAAAACCTATCATTTGTTGTATATGAAACTGCTTGACTTTTTATATCGTATGTAACATTTCTGCAGCCAGAGATTATACATGTAGATAATTCATGTCAATATTTGGAATTTTGCGTGATACGCGTGAGTTGAGTGTGGACATTAGGTTTTGTGTAGACGGAACCTTTGTTCATATTTTAGAGAGCGGAACAGGTCGTCTGTCTCATTAGACCTGAACTAAGCACAAGCAAACTGGCAGCATCGTGTCTTCTCCTCTTTTTGTTTCTATTGTGGCTGGTTAGTTGGGTGCAGCATACGTACGTAAATTTAACGATGGAAGTTTGCGGTCCTTTCAACATGCCTTCTTTTTGTTAACTCTTGCTTTAAACTTTACCTGAAAATGGATGGTTCATATTGGTTCAAACAACTTGTCGAGTGGAGTAAAACCAGTAAAACCATGGCCGATTCAACTTGCTAATTTTTACACCGTAAAAACATTCTCTATCATTTTCTAAAGCAAGTTTATTTTGAGCAGCTGTTCTGTTCTTGTCAGTTTCTTTTTGTCATTTTTACAGTGCATGGTATGAACATTTTTTTTACACAACACTTCTCAATCTCCTTTCAATTCTTATTTGCTCTGTAGAATACAGATGTAGGAAGAAAACGATGGGACGAGTCATTTGGTAAAACTTTTGAAGGGCGCTGCTCGATGGAGTAGTTTGAAAACATTGGAGAATTGCGAAGAACATCAATGAAACCGGCGATTATTGCTTGAATTAGGTTCTTAAAACTGAATAATAATACTTGATACTGGGCTCTGGATATCAATCAAACGAGTTCATTTTTAAATCCAAAGAATACATGTTGTATTAAAAGAATGCATACTCTGCGTTTTCATTTAGTCCAATCCATTCGACGAAGAAGGATAAAAATATGAGGCGGGAACGGCGTTTTTTATTTGCCTTCTCAGTTAAGATTTTTTTCAGATTTTAAATGATATTGAAATTGCGTTTAAAATTAAATGTTCAGTACTAGTGTACTCACATTAAGTTGATATTCTCGCTTTCTATCGCAAAACACTAGGTAAACTTCCTCACAACAGAACCGAAGCAGAAATTTTCCAAGACCTTATGATCGCCAAGGGTGTGCCCAAATCCTGCATTCTTTTGGAAACGGAAGCTACCAACACAGGCGAGAATATGCGACTCTCACAAGCACTGCTTCGCCGTCACGACATCTCTCCTGATAAGGTGATGCTCGTGACGAAAAGCCTCATGGAACTAAGGGCAGCGCTTACCTTCAAGAAACAGTGGCAGGGGGCGCAAAACGTAAGGCAACCGTAGAATACTGAATTGCTCTCCCCGATTTATTGGTCGTAGACATCCTTGTTGATTGGTTGGTTTTGTTTTCGGGTAAAATTTTTAATTGACAAGTATACTATTTAGTTTTGGTTCTCTGGTATATCTATTTTACGATCCTGTCTCGACCTACGACACCCTTTATCCTCATAAGATGTAAAGTATAGTACTTTTTTTCTCTTCCCGTTGATTACCGACTCACAGCCGCTTCACTGACATTTTATGTTCATGAAAAGGCGAACGCCCGGTGTAAAACATTTTCACGTCAAGTGGGCGAACTTTTGTCAAGTCCATCCCACCATGATTTATTGGCCTACATTTTTTTTTTGGTGTTCCATGAAAAGCCGTCGCAAAGCACAAAGTACGATTTAAAAACATAAACTCTTGACATAAAGATGAAGACCTTTGTTTAAAAATGTTTAATCAACATGACCTACGGTTAATAAACAAAGAAAATTTTAAGGAAAATTCCTAATGGGTTAAAGCTGCTTTAAGCCTTTTGTAAATTCATCACATATTTCGCAATCAATGTTTTGCTTACAGTTATGTGTTTTAGAAGGATTGAATGTTAATCCTAGCTTACTTTCTTTCTTTTTCTTGCTATATGTCATACAGGCACCGTCGTATCAGGAGATGGGCGAACCGTCTTATAATATTTATGTGCCTTCTTCGGTAAGAAGGTTGGCTACCATGACTCTCCATTCCTCTCTACTCTCAGCTTTACGTTTGATGCCCCCATATGTACGATAGTGGGTCCATTGCTTGATGTCGACAGTTCAGCTCCTTTTAGGTCGTCCTCTACCTCTTCTGCCCTCAATTCTGCCCTCCAAGGCTAGCTGCAAAAGACGTCTCGAGCTCAACCTTATAACTTGACCATCGTAGCGTAATTTTCTCTTCTCTTTATCAGCTGGTCTAGCGGTCTTCTGTTACACTCGCCGCTTGTAGTACATCTTCGTTGGTCTTGTGCTCCTTCCAAGATATTCTCACTACTCTTCTGTAGCACCACATTTCAAAGGACTTTATTTTATCTTTGACTGCCTTTGTGAAGGTCTGTGTTTCGCACTCATAGTTAAAAACCGAGAAGACATAACATCGTAGAATCCTCTTTTTTGTGTCTATGTTCATAGTCCTTCGAAGCAGTTCTTTGTGTTTCCAAAACTTTGCGCTTGCCTTTTCTGTTCTTATGTCGGTTTCTTTCTTCATTGAGACGTCTTCCGTTCGTATATGCCCCAGATACTGATACTTTGTCACTTGCTCTAGTGGGGTTCTGTCGATTAGTATGCATAGTTTCATTTTCTCTTTTCTGACACGCATAGTTTTTGTCTTTTTCGTATTAATTTCCATCCCGTATGTTTTGTAGCTTTCGGCTATTCTGTCGAACATCTGCTGGTGGCTCTCAGGTGTCTCTGCCATAATAACCGTGTCGTCAGCATATCTCACATTTGTAATATTTTCGCCGTTCAAAGATATCCCTCTGTTATCCGCCAGGGTTTCTTGCAAAGGAAATTCGCTGCACACAGGTTGAAGAGGGCTGGCAAGAGAATGCATCCTTGTCTGGCGCCTCTCAAGATGTTGATATCCTCTGTAGTTCTTGAAATTGTTTTCACCTTTGCCGTTTAGTTCCAGTACAACTCCGCATTGAGTCTTCTCTCGTGGACTGGTTTTGTCAAAACTTCCATCAATTTGGCATGAGGAATATGCCATCCCGAGTGCCTTTTCCCTTTCTAAATCCCAGTTGCGTCTAGTCAAGATGTCTATCGATGATCGGATTTATCCTCCCCGTGATTATTTTTAAAAGTATTTTGAGGCGTGTGAGATTAGGCTGATTGTGCGATGATCTGAGCACTTATTCGATTTGTTGACTTTCACTATAGGGATGTATACACCAACCGTGAAGTCCTTAGGTGGTGTTCCGGACGTATAAATATCATTGATTAGGATCCGCAATTGCTGCTTTCCACTTGGGCCTAGTGCTTGGAGGAGTTCCGCCGGTATTTCATCCTCCCCTGGGAATTTCCCTTTGGCTAGGCTGTTAATTGCCCTTTCCATCTCTTCCGTTGTTATTTCCGATATCTCATCTGTCGTCTCGTCTATTGGCTTTTCTTCTCTGATATCATTGTACAGCTCTTCTCGGATGTATTCCTCCCATCTTCTTCAATTATCCGTGTTGTCTCGAATTATTTCTGGCTGCTCTTAATGCCTAGGTTTACATTGCTTTTCGGTGTCAGGGTCTCTTTGATTTTCTGATACGTTTTGTTGGAATGGCATCTGTCCAGTACTTGAATTTTAGTACATTTACTGTTGAGGTATTCGTCTTTCGCTTTGCGACACTCTCTTTGTGTTACTCCTGCTAGGTCCTTGTACTCCGAGTGGTTTAAGCTGTCTTTCCTGTTTCTTCTTTTCTCCAGAAGGTTTAGAATGTCCACCGTTATCCATTGTTGTTTCCTTTCTCTTATTTTTTTCCTATCGTTTCCGTGGCTTAATCTCTTATTGTATTCTTGATTCTGCTCCACCTTAGGTCGATGTCCATTTCCTCTTCCTGATACATAATGATCTTTCCATCAGTTGTTTTTGTGTACTCTTCTTCAGAGCGTTTTCAGAGCGTCCACGTTCCATCTAACGGATGTCGACTTTCGTCACAATGCCTTTAGTTTCGTCCTCGTTGTTATCACCACCGGTTTGTGATCGGACGCGCGTCAGCACCTTGTCTTACTTACCTTTGAGTTAAGTATGCTTTTACGATATCTTTGGTTACAAAGTATGAAGCCGATCTGATTTATGGCAGCGGTCTCATGGTGACACCCATGTGTGTCTTGAGGACTCCTTTTGTTCGAACCAAGTGTTGGTAACGACGAGGTCGTTTCTTTGACAGAAATCTATTAGTCTTTTACCACTGTCGCTTTGTTCTCCTAGTCCGTATGGTCCAACAATTTTCTCCTCCCTTGTACTTCCAATTTTGGCATCAAAGTCTCCACAGATTAAAACTTTTTCGTTCCATTTTTTTATGAAACATCTGAAAGATCGTCGTAAAACTGTTCATTATCTTCCTCACTACAGTCAGTAGTTGGTGCATAGATTTGGATGAACAGTGTGTCATGGTGTTCTTCCTCAACTTGCATAAGATAATCCTTTCCGAGTGAGTGTCATAAAACTTGATAGAGTTTGATGCTTTCTCGCTTAAGATAAATGCCACACCCTTTCTGTATTCTTCACCTCTCGAATGAATTCCTCTGTATGTGTTCTGAGTCTTCAACGTTTGAGTTCCGAAATCTCCAGCTCCAGTCCAATGCGTTTCTGAGATTTAAAGAATGTCCAACTCCAAGTTCTCCATTTCCTGTATGACACAGCGGAGGGCTTCTGGTTCGTTGAGCGTCCTCACGTTCCATGTTCCAATTTTGTTCCTGTAGCTGGATGACGGTGCAAGGACGTCAGGTCTACCACGTAACGTCCATCGGGTTAGACTGCCCTGATTCAGGGTCTCCCGTTTGCCGAGATGTGTATTATATTTTGAGTTTTCCATGGTTATTACCCGAGAGGTTAATAGTTGCGGAAGGCCCCAAGAACTTCCACAACAAGCGATTATTTACTAGTAGAGCGTGCATGCCAGCCGTTGTCTTTATTGATCCTCTGCCTACCACGCGCACAGATGCCATTGACTAATTAATCGCCCCTTTACCATAGGTGCTACTGTTGCATCGCTTCCCTGCAACAGGCTATTTAAGCCATAACTGGCGGATGCAGTTTTGTCGTCTTACCCACCAAATGAACAAAAAATATTGAAACGAAAATGTGGCGTCTCTTGTAATGATTTAGATCTTATTTCCCGTGTGCGTAAATTGATAGTCCAACAATATACTCGCCGGAACTTCTGCTAGCAAGGCAGTAGGCACGGTACGAGTTCGAATCCTACTTCAATCATATCATATTGGTTTTTTTTTGTCTTAATACTCTTTATGATATCTTTGTATTTTGCTAACGATCCTTTGATCTAGCGTTACCCTCTTTGTTCAAGCTTTGTTTATGTAGCTCACTGTCCCTGTATTCCCTAAATTTACATATATCTTTGTGTATACTGTGGTAGGTAAACCTGAGTGTGTGCTCCCCGCCCTTGACCTTGTTGGAATACCCAAGTCCCCATGTAGGCAACATGGATCACGTGGTGAGCTACCTGGCCGACAACTTTACCAAGCTCACTAAGTACGCAGACCTGGGTTTCCAGGTGCCAGTGAGCATCCCTCCACACGTGCAGCGCGCCTACTCCATCTTGGCCACTCAGATACAAAAAAGTAACTGACCATGCAGAGAAACTGTTCCACTGTTGTAACATATTAGAAACATTGCAGGATAATTGTAAAAGTTAAGTGTTTTGTCTTCATCCTTTGTCATTATGGGCAAGTGCGGCAGCCGGAGGCTTTTTTCTTCTTCTTCGAAATAAGATCTAATTTCTGTGTTTCAAAATAGTGTTTGCGGGATATTGTCATTTCCAATGTTTTGTTGCCATGGAAACCGATTGCTGTAGCCGCCATATGGAATAAAAATAGTTAACTTTAGGCCTTTATAAGTCAGAATCTAAACAATGGGTTTTCATTCTGTAAAAAGTAATCGTTTATTTCAGTCGATTCAGGCAATTTGTCAGAAGCATTTTGTCACACGTGCTATTTAAGATTTCTTTTAATGAATTTTTGTGTTGGCATAAAAATAAAAGGGCTTAAAAGTCCTTTTTTTTTCAACAAAAACATTTGTGAAACAAAAAAATATATTGAGAGAAGCTTCGGACAAAATCGGGAACGAGGCTCTGGCAAGTCATATGCAAAGTTTGAAGGGAATTGCTCAACAACTTTTGGAGATATACAAAGATATAATTATGTAAATTAGACACTTTGAGAAAAACGCAAAAGAAATTCAAATTAAAGGGAGAAAAGGAATCACGAGCTTTTAGGCAATGCAGTAGTGTATTTCTACCCTCCCCGTGTCTCCTGCGTGCCTGCAGTTCAGCCAGCAGCGTTCTGTCACATCGCCAGTCGTCAACTGCAGTACACTCACTTCCAGTATCACGAAGTTTAGATGTAAAACGAGGGGAAAAGCTATAATTAGAGTCTATAGGTAACCAGAAACAGACCACAGAAAAATATTCCTATGAATTTGAATGACCCTCATACTGTCCTGCGTTTGTGTTGACATTGCACGCTTGGAAAGTGAGCTGTTCCCAAAGTACAGTGCAGGCTAGGGTTTATAATATATAACGGTGATAGCTTATACTGCGTGCTGAGGCCATTGTTTTTCCTATTGAAACAACGTATTTGTATAGCGTTTTGGCGTATTTTTCAAAATTATTTTTGAAAATACTTATAGGTACCTCAGTATCAAAAAAGGGAACGACAGTGTTTGGAAAAAGGTAAACTTTTATAATGTCAACGAATCTGAAAATCGACCATGGGACCCCTATACCCCTACTCAGAGGGGTGCCGCACTTGCCTTTATGTCGACTACCGGAGTCTTTGAAATAGACCATTATCTAAAACGAAATTTAAAAGGCGTAAGAAAAAATCCTTTTTCTTTTAAAAGAGGTGCGTTCTTTTTAAGCAAACACGAAATTAATTCAGTGTTAGGTTAAATTTCTTCTTCTAAACAAGTGATCGATCACCTTGATAATTGATTGGTATCATACATGATATTTAAAATATCCGCGGCATTGTAAAAGCTTTAGTCACAACCTTTCATTTGAGTATGCATCATAGACGTCATTGTGTACTAAGCAAATTACTAGACCATGTCACAAAGATTCTGCGGTAACTTCGAAACAGCTTGTGGTAAAATAAGAAGCATTGCCAATGCCAAAGGATTTAAATAAATTGTTTCCCCAGGCAAACAATATCTTATCCTTGTGCTGAAAGGCATACCAAATGAGAAAAACTAAAGTTCTGGTTGGAAAGGTTTATATCGAACGTCACCTCGCTTAAGTAGCAACATCATGTGTCTCCACCTCCCATATTTCTGAACAGTGGTCTCATTTTTACCGCACTTGTCTTATCGATTAAGATGCTCAAACAGTTACTCTGTCGAAGGTTAGAAAAAAATATTAAACTCAAATAACTGTAATTGTTGTTGTCACTTTTACAGTTTAAAAAGAAGGAAAGACGGAGATGGTAGTGGTCAAGAACATCAATTCCATGGTAGAGTAAGCAATCGATGATATATAATAAACTTACCTTTTCCTTGTAGGTAAGCAGGCCGCTCGTAAGTTTCAAATAAAAAGTTATTGAGTATAAGGTTATTGTATGACACGGAAGCTTACAGAGCACATCTAGTACTGCTGAAAAATTACAGGTCAAAATACATGTAGGCATACATGAATGTGCATCGGGCTAAAAGCGAAGAACGTCTATAGTCTTTTTATATTTAATTTCCTTTTTCTTCTTGTTTAATTTTGCATTCATCATTATCGATATAATTTAGTTCATTTGGTTTTTTTTTATAATTGTCTTCATAAATAATTTGACATTCGTTTGTGTTATTAATTTGTCCCTTTGATTATGGCAATATTTTTTCTCTGCTTGATACCTTCAGATGTCAGTAATTAACAACTTTTTGGTATCATAGATATTAACATTGAATAAAATACACTTGCTGTTGCTATGTTGTTGAGGATTTTGTCCGTGTTGCTTTTCACTGTGTAGATGACTGGATGAAGCTATCTATATTTGTTACCTTTATTTACAAAATTGTTGTTTCGAGGCATGTGAAAACATTACTGTCTGGCTCAAATAAAAAGCGGGCAAGATTATATAGGCCAAGCTTTACACACTTCCAAAAAGATGGAAGGAGGAAGAACACACGTTATTAGTTATGATCTTGCACACTTCCCAATTTTGTTTGTTAAATTCTGCATCAATCCGTTCCTGGAAGGTGAGCGACCTTGAATCTGTCTACAAGGGTGTTTTTTCCCTATTTAAAAAAAAACATCTTACCATGCTAATTGTTAGTTTGAGGCGAAATGATCGCTTTTCCTATCGTACAACCGTGCTAACTTGTGCCGTGCGGTTGTATCGGAGTTCAAGACTTAAGTTTTCAGATCGATCCAGTTTCATTCAGGTCCGACATATATTTTTCATAGATGTATACATGTGCATTTGTGTATGGTCTTTTTTTTATCTAAGGAGCCCAGGTGGTACTGGCGGCAATAGTCTCTGTAGCACGGTGTCTAAAATAAACACTCTCATCTTTTTTTTTTTGTAAGATACACGTTAATAACCTGCATTGTTAACAATACTCTCTTGAGCATTATTTATTTCAGCACTATACTAGTACTAGTTCTGGTACTAGACTTTAGGCTCGTTGCCTATGAATTGAACACCATGATGCATACAAGAAAAAGCTTACTAAGTCTGCGTGGTGGTTCATTTGTAAGCTTAAACTATCAGAAAAATAACACCTTTTTATCGCACTGTGATTTTAGTCTGTTTTCATACATTTGCCCTAATACCTTTTTACTTGCACTATATAAAATATGACTGCGACAACAATCCCCCTCCCCATCCCTGCTAAAACCCTGTGAGGTTGGGTTGCTCGCTTACAATGATTCGAGTATCACTTTTTAATTCGTTATTGCGAATCTGTACAAAGAATCTTTCAATGATTCTTGCATAGTAAATCTTAAATAGTAATATTATTTTGGTATAACTAGGTAAAACTATAAAACTTTTTGACGCTGTTGCCTCAATAATAATAATTTTTACTCTACAAAAATGTCATTTAACATCATGTTGTTTCTTTAACACCACCGGACTTCTCACTGAACCAAGAGTATTTAATAGAATGGAATTAACAGAGTCGCCTGTTCGGCTCAAATACCCCCTTCACTTTTTGTGTTAATAAATCCCTGTTTCCCTTTGACCTTGTTATTTTTCCTTTAACTGTTCGAGCTTTTGCCCTCGTGTTCTTTGTATTTTTTAAACGTTTTTTAACTATAGTTTTAAAGCAACGTGATGACCTAGATATCTGTTTACAGATGTTCCAGAGTGAAGTCTGGACTAGCCAGCATGCGATTGTGCAAAGTTACACTTCGACGGAGAAATATTTGTTTTAATCTTGCAGATAAAACAAATTATGACAATGATGAAATAGAAAATACACAAAAAAGACTCACTTTTCAATATAAAAAATGTAATACGTTATTTATTGAGGTACGTAACCGTCTGGATAGTTGACTATAATACCCACAGGGCAGTTCACGACAGGGCAGCACTTGCCTTGTGGGGCGGGCAGCAAATTGCACACTGACGGCAGATCGCGGAAAGTCAGGCATCTGGGGTATAAGGGAAATTACAGAGATGTAGAGAGAGGCTGCTACACTAACCATACAGGATTAAAGCACTGTTTTAGTAAATATGTATTACATGTAATTAAAAAATAATTTTACGGATATTCATCTGTGCCTAGCTTCACTAATATTCGCTACCACCGTTTGTAGAAACTTTCATTAATAAACTACATGATGAAATAGCAAATATTTTAGCATCTAAACACATTCATACCTTTCTTGTAGTTATATGGCTCCTTTCAAATTTCTGCACTAAATCTGTGTGGTTTTGTAAAGAGCAATAATGAATAAAGGCTTATTTGTTAGGACAGATAGAAAGTGAAAGAGGGCGGGATTGAAGCTAGGGGAAGAAATAGAGACGGAGAAAGACTGAGGTAATAAGAAAGAGAGATAGGGGGGTAGAACCGAATGCAACCCAAAAGTCGATGAAACCAATTCCACCATAATATGCTTTCTTTTTTCATTTTCTCTTTCTTTGTTTTTCATGTTCCCTTTCCATCACTTTTTTCTCACTGTCTTGAAAGGGTTTTTTTAAATTTGTGTTATTATTTCTTCAGATGTGTTTATGATGGCGCTCGATCAGAAGAGCTAGATCTTAGAGTAGAGTAATATAAAGACATCTCACACTATATAAAACAGGGAGGGGCAAAAAAGGAAGAGAATGTAAAGCACTCCTTGGTCACAAATACTCACTTGGCAGCGCACTGGTAGAAGCCCTGAGAAGCGTCTACACATTGGCAGTTGTAGTCACAGCCATCTTCCCATTTCTCATCCTGGCCATAGAAGGCGCCCTTGTAGAAGCAGCCGCCTGCAAGATACAAGGAGTTGGTATAAAACTATACTAAGCGTTTTACAGCAGTATTCTTTTTGATTATGTTACAAAGAGGTAGTAAACAAGCATTTCCCACAATAGGGTACCTTGATTGGTGAAAATAAATTAATCCAAGCGGCGATGACTTTATAAAGTAGGCCCCAGCGTCTCAATGGGTGCGCACATCTATTATAATCATAAGATTAAAATAGTTGATTTAGAATCAGGGGAACTATTTAGCCGTTCAAGATCATCAATTTTTTTTTTTTGTAAGGCAATTTTCATTTATTGAAACTTTTTCGCAATTAATATATCAAGCCAAAAAAAAAGTTTTCTCGGCAAAACGGCAAGCATAGAATCAGCTTGAAAGTTGAAACATTACCAAAAGAAATCTATTGAATCCGTTTTCTAGAAAAAAATAGTTCTTGAAAAATCTCCGTGGCTTGAATTACTGCTTATGTGTTGGGGTAGGGCGTATCAGAGTGGCTCAACGCCTCTTTAGGGTTTGCCGTCTTTTTATACATGTAGTTTGATTGTTCGACAAAGATAATTAATCGATGCATGCTTAAAGTCACTGGTAGATCAATATGACTAGACAGGTTGAGAGAGGACCGGCAGACGGACAGAGAGCTTGTTACAGTGTGAGCACTCACTTGTCTGGTTGAGACACTCGAGGTGACCGCAACATTCGCCAGGATTGGTCACCACCTGGCATCGAGCTGGCACGTTTGAAATTGTCGGACATCTAGTCAGTGGCAGATCAAGGGAAGGAAGGGGAGGGAAAGAAACAAAATTGGCCGTTTATGGACATATTATTTCATTGAATAATAAATTTTTTTAACTTCTCTTTTTATAATGTTCAAACAGGTCACCATTTTTCTGCTGGTGTTTGTGGAACTTGGATACTTGGAAACTTGCAAGGGTTATTATCAAAATCGAAATTTTGAGTATTTCACATAACATGAGCCGGAGTACAGGCCAAACCATTGTTTTACATGAATTTCTGGTGAGGACGGCCTGTCGTTACAAAATTCTGCCTTGTTCTAAGTCTTTTAAAACTTCAATGATTCAGATCAAGAAATCAAAATCTTAATTTTTACTCTCATGTACCATTTTACGATTTGCAGTTCGGATTGTTCGGTATGTTAATTACGGTGACTTGAGAAGTTTAAGAGACCTATTACTGCCCCCCATCTTGCATCCAGATAAAGCATTTTAAAATTTAAAAAAACAGCCAACAGCGTCATCATAATTACTCACAGATCAGTGCACTTAAATAGGTTAACACTGGCATCCAAACAGGTACAGGTCTTGTCACAGTTGTCTTGCCAGGTGTCTCCAGTCTGGTACTTGGATCCCTTGTAAGCACACACCGCTGCACACAGGCCCGGTGGTACGGAAAAGAGAGTTAATATTGCTGTACTGGTTGTATCAATTACATATGCATCCATAAGCAGTATGAGTGTATTTTTTTGTTCTTCTTTAGGACTGTTCTGCAGTTGCTATCTGTCATTGCATCAATATTTTAGCTATAAGGCTAACCATGATCAGATCTATCTGCGAATGAAGTCAAACGAAAGTAAAGTATAATGTATGCAGGCTGTGTTGTAAAACAAGCTACTAAGAAAAGAGTATAATTATTAGCATTCAGCTCTTTGTTCCTTTATCTTCTTCCTCTTGTACTTCAACAACTTCTTCTTCTCTTTCATCATTATCACCATCATTATCATCAATTTCATCGGGGTTTTTTTCTTCAGAAACCTGCCTCGCTCTGGGTATAAGAACTGTAACCGAAGGCTAGAAAAATACTCACGTTCGCGTACGTTTCCGACTGTGACAATATCATTCACAACGTCGTGGAAACCTAGAGATCAATAATGAGAGACTATTACTAGAATGGCAGAATCGCCGTATATTTTCGGAAGCAGGGCATGAATTTAAGCCAGGTTATACCAGATAGACTTATACCCTAAATGGAATTTTTTTATAATTGGTCACAGTTTTTAACTCAAATTAAAACGAAAGAGCTAAAGACATGCCCAAACAAAAACGATGTTAATTTTAGCTTAGCTGATCACTTCTATTACACAATCACTTCAAAAATTCATTAAAACATTGAAAGGTCACTTATAACGACAATTCAAGTTGAAAAGAGGGAGCTTTTGAACAATATAGTTAATTACAGTCTATGTTCTAAGAAATTTTCAGCTTTATTTTCTATGCTTTATGTGCTTACAATTCCTTGAGCACTACATACAGAGTTTACCACTCGATTAGACAAATTAATACTTACACACTCCTCTGTATCCTTGCAGAACGAAGATGTCAGCTTCCTTAGTATCTGTGGTGGATCAAGAAAAATGAATTCAACTTTGATTTAAATCGTGCATTGTGCAGGTCTTCTTGCGATCATTGATAACTTCCGTATATGAATCATATACTCTCCTTTTACTTTGCTTGTCTCGTTTTAGATTTGTTCCTATTCTCGTGATAGTGACCTTAGTGTAGTGCACTTTCAACAATAATTTCAGCTGTTAAACAGTTTTGTTTAAATGTTGCAATTTCCATTTAGAGCCGACGCTAAGAATAAGTCATAATTATTGAGCGGCAATTAAGTCTCTTTATGTGGAATTGTTGGTGAAAAGGAAGCGGCAGCTCGTAGCAGCAGCAGCAGTAGTAGTAGTAGTAGTAGTAGTAGTAGTAGTAGTAGTAGTAGTAGTAGTAGTAGTAGTAGTAGTAGCAGTAATTGCTGTTGTTGTATTAATAGTAGTAGCAGTAGTAGAAGTAGTGGTAGTAGTAGTAGCAGTAGAAGTACAAGTAGTAGCAGTAGTTGCTGTTGTGGTGGTAGTAGTAGTAGTAGTAGTAGTAGTAGTAGTAGTAGTAGTAGTAGTAGTAGTAGTAGTAGAAGTAGTAGTAGTTCTTGTTGTTGTTGTATCAATAGTAGGAGGGGTAGTAGTAGTAGTAGTAGTAGTAGTAGTAGTAGTAGTAGTAGTTCTTGTTGTTGTATTAATAGTAGTAGTAGTAGTTCTTGTTATTGTTGTTGTTGTTGTAGTAGTAGTAGCAGCAGCAGCAGAGGTAAGAAAAGGTAATTGAATATTTTTTTAAAAGTGAGAAGGAAAACGTTATTGTGAAGAAGAAATAGCATATCGACATAAACATAACTGCCAAAGAGGTTGAGACGAAGCAGAGCACGAAGTATGATAAGATGTCAGGGACTGACCTATTCCGAACTGTCCGGCTTGACCATTGGAAGCGTAAAGATAGGCTGGCTGGTTTGTCCCTCGCTCGTAGAAACAGTTGGACTTAGTGGTCATCACAAGCCAACCTCGCATGTCACAGCTCTGGGTGTTCTGTGTCACTACAAAACGATGACCGCTGTTAGCATCGCTGCAAGAGGAAAAAAACAGTATGATGTCTTTAACAAACTAGCATTTAAATGTCTTGCAACCAGCCTGAATCGGATATCGCAATGTTCATATTGGAAAGCGCTTGCAGTTTTTAATCTTTTAAACGATAATTATATTTGCCTGGAAAAGTTTATTTTTTGTGGGGCTAAGAGATGTGGGTTTAGCACTTAAAAAAACATAATAAAAAGAGTTAACAAATATTCATGTTTTTCCTTCGTTTTGTTTTCTCTACATGTCATTAATTTAATTAATGCATGGCTTTGGTTTTAAAAAGGTACGGAAAATTTTTCTTTGATTGCAATCAAACTCTTTGAACTGTTTGATTTGAGAATTCCTCTTCTCAAATGCATGTATTACTCTGGACTGTCTGTGGAGCAGCGTGGTTCAGTAGTTAGCGCGTCGGGCTTGGGATCCGGCGGTCGCAGGTTCGCTTTCCAAACACTACGCATGTTGTAACTGCCTTAGGAAAGCAATTTATCACACTTACTTCAGTCCTACCACTTGTAAAATGGGTACAGGCTAAAGGCAGTGCTTGAAATTTGTGGAATGTTAGTACTTGAGCGCCTAATAGGCAGCTGTGTTGCAATGCTCTGAAATGTTAATTAAATTTGCTTTGGTGTGACTTGGCCTGCTGGAAATATGCAAATTTGAATTTTTTTTAACTGCTTTCGGCGGTGGAAGACTATAACCTTATTATTATTAATCTACTTTTTCAGCTTTGGGCCTTAAGACTTTTCCCCAATTATTCGCGTGAACATTAGCTATAATTTTTCACCACTGATAAATGCTAGATTTTTTGTGAAGATATTATGACTTTATTTTGTCATTAGGCAAGCTTTAAATGCTTAAAAGTAATATCTTCGCCTAATGCGTCACAGATGTTTCCAACAGCTGGTTTCCGAGTTCCCTGCTATGAATTACACATGTACTTTAAAGTAAACTATGTCCGACCTCAATATGAGATGATTTATTTTGTTTACCTTTGTATTGGGCCTAAATCATGAATGTAACTTAATAGGGATTAAATCCCGAATGTAACTTTGAGAAATATCACCTTTCTGGAACGGACCGGTGAGGACAAAACACTCTCTTTGTGATGACAGTGGTAATCATAAGTTTGTAATCATTTTCATGCAGCCAGAAATGTATACCTATCTTATTTTTTTCAACCTAGTCTTAGAAATTGTGACCTTATAAAACCTAGAACTTAGACTGTTGTATAGTAGTCTTCTTTGAAGTGTCATAAAACTCACCCATCTAAAGAGAAGGAATCGAACTGGGCACCCTTCAGATCACTGAAGCTGGAGTTGACAATTCGACTAGGGTCAAACCAGCTAAGACGATCAGTGCCGGTGGCGTTGAAGATGATGTAGCCGTTCTCTTGTCCATTGGTCATCACAGACAGTTTAACCTGGAAAAATCGATGCATTATGGAATCTAATCGATAAGTCATATTCAGTGTTGTTAAATACTTTTTCGTGAGAACTACCTCAAATAAAACTTTATCATAATATAAAGGTGCATTCATATTTTAACACATCGTGACTGTAACCTATTTTAAAGTTACTTTTGTATTTTGACGCTTCTGTAAAAAATAATAATGTTATTTTTCAACACTTAGAGACTCGGCGTTTAATGCTTTCTGGAAAAATTTCATATATGTAGAAAATGTGGCTGTGCCACTCGGTATTTTAACGACACTAATGCAAAACTTCTTGTTATTACACCGCGGAGAGAACTGACCAGCTCAAACTTGCACTTGTCCCAGTAGTTGGGCAGGCTAGGCTTGTAATTCTCTTTGAGTTGGTTGTCCAGCTGCCTGGCTATCGGGTTGTTAGCGTTGACAGTGCCTGGTCCCTTCCATGTGGCGATGAGGTCACCAGGAGCACCGCCCACACCCTTCAGCAGGAGCTGCCAGCCTGGGAAGAAACAAGGCAGAAATGCTGGCATTTTACATCAACTAAAATTATATATATGCAATTGCTCTGTACTATGATCTCTTTCGGTGGTCTAAAAGAAATTAGGACATTGTTATGTTATGAAGTTCTAATGCACTATATGTATATTCTAGACCAGATGGTAGGTTACATTTGTAAAGTTAAAAAGGTGTGTCATCAAGTACTTTAGTGTGTTCTGAAATCCTGCCTTTCAAACCTGAGGGTCCCTTGTTGAACTTTCTGCGTTATTAAAAAATATTACTGTCAAATGCTCCAGTTTATCAAGATGAGTTTCCTCAATTCTGTGCTTTAAAGTTTATAACTATAATATCATTTGGTGCTAGGACACAGTTTTGATATTCTTAAACTATTGATTTAGTGTAGAGGATTACATCTCGAATTATGTTAAACTTACCAGGGATTAGCTTTTTTATATCCGTTGATTACATGCGAGATTTGTAAACTCTTAATGAGGTGTAGATCAAAACTAATAAGACATACATGTCATCTCATTGCCAACCTTAATTTCACAAATGTTCAAAATTTCTTTATAAAAGGGCCTTATCCCATATTGTTTTCACACGCGAAACTATCACCACCATTATGCAAATCGGATGTGCTAGCATCTCAGGGAAAATGTCTTTTCCTTCTTTTGAACCTATAACGTCACTGTGTATACCGTGGTATGAACTCACCTGGGTCGGACACTCCAGTGAGGTTGGCGCCGACACCGTTCGAAGTCGGTCCGAGCGTGCCTTGTCCTCCAAAGCCGCCTGTGTCGGGGTACACAGTGAACAGGTTGTCTGCGTGCAGGGATAGGCGACAGAGAAACATGATTGTAAAGGTCATCTCTTAAATATACTAGTTTCATAAAAATTGAATGTATAGAGCACATAAAGAAGGAAGTTTGAACAATGATAATTAAAAAACTATTCAACTGTTCAAGGAGGTTCATCTTTTGTCTCTGCCTCTGCCTGTCTGTTCGTTTGTTTGTCTTTAGTTATGAGTCTCAATCTTTCCGTCTATTTATTCTAATTTAGTACATGTATCTCTATATTTCTTCCATTTGGAAGTCCGGCTTAATGCACATGTAAAGACTGAAAGTATTAGAAGTAATATTTTTACTTTTACACCCTTGGTCTTTTCACACCATCTCCACTATGCGACTCTAACGAAAGAGGTAATCAATCATCAAAGTTTCTTTACTTCCATCGTGTTTCCTGTTGATTGATTTTCTATCGCTGTATTTAACGTATCTACTGTAAGATTGCCATCAAGCTAGCCATCTCACCGTCACAGAGCTGACAGGTGGCGTTACAATTGGTGCGCGCCCAATCCTCGTAGATTCCGGTACAGTAGAACGCAGCGATGTTGGCACAGTTATCCAGCTTGTCTTTGCAGAACGGGTTAGCCGGGGTGGGAGCTGGCGTTTCAAGAAGGGGGCGGGGTACAATAAAGCAGTGTTTCATAACAGCCATGGACATACCATTACTCTCCTAATCATAAAGTAATATGTGAATAACTATGCGTACGCAATTTTAAGTTTTACTGCTCTTTTTAATGAAATTTTATTTCTTTGTAGGCCTGATATGCCTTGGGTGCAGAGCATGTAACTGTGTGTTGTTGTTATTATTGTTGTTTCTGTTTTGTCGTTTTATTCAAACAGACCTTTCGCGTTGTATTGTTTGTAGCTCTTGTATTTAAGTGAATACTGTTTTTTTATATTATGTTTGTTTTCTTCTTTTGATATTAGTCCCGATGTTTGTCGTCAAATGATCTATTACTTGATCCTACAAGATATATTTTCGAAGCATAACTATTGGGCAAGACAGATCAGACCTAGACCAGAAAGACGCAAGTGACTGTCTTCCTAGACCTCTGTTTAACTATTGTAATGTGTCACGTGGTATCCACCTGTGCAGAAGCCGCAGAAGGCCGGGCAGTTGATCTCCGCCCAAGGCTTGAACTGGCCCACACACCCTTGCTGGCCATAGTTCTTGCAGTCTGCAATCTTGTCCTGGCATGCCGCAGCTGATCAAAACAAACGATAAATAATTTCGTCCGTCATTTTAATTTTTATGTGCAGATAAATGTTTGGCCACGTATTGAATGCAATAAACTGTACACTTGAACCACATCAGTATTAGGTATATGAAAGAGCAATGCTACAATGTTTCTACGTGTTTTTCAGATTACAATAAAGTACTTGCTTTAAATTACGTAAAAGTATTGATTTGCTCAGAGACAATGATATCGTGACTTGAAGCGTGTGTGAGGTTGAGTCAATAAGTTGATACTCACGGCAATAGCCACAGGTGGCCGCGCAGTGCGCCCGTGCCCACGGCTCGTACTGGCCCACGCAGCCGGCTGATCCCGCAGAGCCGTAGAGAGTGCAGTTGTTGAACTTGTCCTGGCAAGTGGATGAGGAAGATGGGGGTTTCGGTGTGGAGCTCGGACACGTGACGATATCGCAGCAGCCTCCCTGAGGGTCGGCCACTTTCTGACAACTTGCTGGGATAGACGTGTATCTGGGGCACCTGCACAGAGAAATGCCAGGAATTGACACTTTACGGTAATTTCTATCGTATTTAAAGTGATTGCTTCAAGCTTACATACTGCTAAGGTCTCAATAAACCTTGAACATATCAATTTGTAAGCGTTTAGGACAATTATTAATTCACCCTTTTTAAATAAAAGTCATAATATGACTATAGTATAATTATAATTACAGAACTATCAAGCGGGCATTCTGGGAAAACTTCACATTACATATGTGACAATTAACCTGGTAAATGCTTAGTTGCTAGATACAAAAGATAGTGTTGTAATGTTTTGGAATATAGCCTGATTTAAAATTAGAAATGGTGGCTAAGGCTTTCAGCCAGATTAAGAAGCATTCAATTTTCTGCCTGTCTGTTCGCTTGTTTGTCTATATTTATGAGTCTCAATCTTTCCGTCTATTTATTCTTATTTAGTATATATCTCTATATTTCTTCCATTTGGAAGTCCGGCTTAATGCTCATGTAAAGACTGAAGGTATTAGAAGTATTATTTTTACTTTTACACCCTTGGTCTTTTCACACCATCTCCACAATACGACTCTAACGAAAGAGGTAATCAATCATCAAAGTTTTTTTTTTCTTTTAGCCAGATTAAGAAGCATTGAATTTTCCCTAAGTAAGTCAATTATTCTCAAAAAAAGAAGTTCATACTTGGAAACGCATTTATATCTCCTGGCCAGGGCATCTTCACACTCGCAGCTGTAGTCGCAACCATCGTCCCACTTGGCGCCTTGTTTGTAAACCACACCCTTGTACACGCAGCCTGGATCTACCATCATCATCAGTTCCAGAGAGGAAGGCAAAGTTTGGAAAAGAAATTGGGAAGAATAGTCAGTAGATGTTTTCAAAACTTTTGAGACTGGTTTTTGTTAATCAATGTTTGGGATTTTTGTAGTTAATTTTGTAACACCTTAAATATTAAAAAAGCGCATGAACTAATTATAAAATGTTTAAAACATTATTTTCTCACTACATGAGGACAAAACAAAATACCATTGCAGAGTTATTCAGAATTGAATGTACATCTACCTTTATCTAATTAGAGGTCAATGAAATGCAATGTTCGATGGTCCTTTTGACTCACTTGGTGCGGTGACAGGCATAAATTGCCTATTCATGGTAACAGGTAGGAGAAAGGGTAGAAAAAAGAATCGATGGCAGTTTCAAATTTAACCACGATTTATTGTGCACTTTAAAAGGAAAAGGTTAAAAGAGGAATAGTACATACAAAAACTATATCATTTTCAATAAACCTTCTATTGAATGAAGTGCTAGACGGACAAGAACTTACCAGAAGACCCAACGTAAGAGTTGATGTTGGAGAGATAGCCCGGTCGGAAGCCAGTGAAGCCGCCGGAAATGGTGCTAACGACGGGATAGACATCCGGGTTCTTCAGCGGGTCAACCGTGTTGCCATTCTCGTCTGTACACTTAGGCACGTTGCAGCAGCCGGCCTTCTCCAGTCTGCAATTGCTAGGGAGCTTGGAGTAGGTTGGGCAGCTGAAACAGAGATGGTAGCATAAAATAGGTTATTAGAAAACAAGAAAGGAATGGATTCAGAATTGGAATGGCAGCTTAGTTTTCTGCAGAGTCATTCGCATTATAAGAGATTGTGTGAAACTTTCTTAAAATTAATGGAGAATCATAAGAAGGCTAACAGTGTCATACACCAGGTTCTCATGTCAGCTGGTCAATGTAAAGTTTCAAGTATGTATGGTAAATGTTATTTCCCTTTAAAGCAATCGGTTAGCAACTTTATCAGCGAGCAGGTAGACATGTCAGCTTGCAATTATTATTTGTACTTGTGCTGTTTCTAGTTTGATCAAAATGGTCTAGTATATAATCGATGTTAGAAACCTGTAAAATCTAACTCACATAGGCACACATTCGTAGTAGCCTGAGCGACCGTCCAGGCAGGTACAGTTGTAGTCACAACCCTGAGTCCAAGACTGGCCTGGATTAAACTCCCTGCCGTCCTTCGCCACGCACTTGTCTAGCACACAGAGAAACAAAGGTAGATCGAACTTTAAAGGAATAGTCATAACGATGTGATCGATTTCGTGAGGTAGCTTGTATGCACATTCTATTATAAGAATGATTTTTACAAAAGAAATATAAAACAGTAGCCTATAACTCATCAAATACGGCGCTGGTACACTCGCCAAAGTTATTTGTAACATTCTTAATAGAGTTTTCTCAGAACACGACGATATAAACATCAACGGTGGTAAAGTGATAACGCTTCTAAAACCAGGAAAGGCTAAAGGCCCTGTCACTAATCTTCGCCCCATCACTTTGTTAAATACCTTGAGAAAAGTGCTTTCACTTATCGCGCTAAACAGAACTAAGCATGACATAAACGAGTACCTATCTCCTAGTCAAAGCGGATTTAGGGAAGGGAGGAGCACATCCGATATAGTGTGGAGTCACAGATGGCTAGTAAGCAAGACCTATGCCGAGAACATAGACTTTTTTTATAACAGGCATTGATACGTTCAGTGCCTTTGACACCATAGACAGACACCTTCTCCTTAACATACTGAAGAATATCATTAGGGAAGACGAACAACGCATAACCAGATACTTGCTTAGTAACACAGAACTATCTATAAAGCTGAAAGGATCATCAAAAACAAAGATTCAAGTTAAATATTGGAACACCTCAAGGCGATAGCCTCAGCCCTGTCTTATTCATTGTCTACTTAGAACATGCGCTCAAAAACATACGGAAGATCGAGACACTCTACACTCAAAACACTTTATAACTGGCATACGCAGACGACGTTGACTTTGTTTCAACAACTGACTTTGTCGACGTAGAAACAATTCAAAAAGAGTTAGCAGTCTTCAGGTTAAATGTTAATACCAACAAAACTGAATACACACTCGCTCAAAAAGACGGAGAAAATTGGAAAAAAGTGAACAAAGTAGGCTCATTGCTGGGAGATACAGAAGATATTGAAAGAAGGAAACAATTATCCAACGTCGCCCTACAAAAGCTGCCAAGCATCTGGATAAGAAACGACAAGGTGAAACAAGTAACAAGACTAAACCTATACCGAGCACTCGTGAAGTCAATACTTCTGCATAACTGCGGCACATGGTCTCTGACAAAGCAAGAAGAGCACAAATTAAACACTTTCCACCGCAGGCAATTAACAATAATCCTCAATATCAAATATCCCACAGTTATCAAAAACAATGCTCTCTATCAGAAGACAGGTGAAACTCCCATATCTTTAACCATTTTCGAAGCGCGATGGCGACTTTTCGGTCATATTTTGAGACAGGCCATCAATACACCACCCAATGGTGCAATGACTAAATACTTCAAGACGGAGGGAAGCGAACAACGAGGCCGACCAAAAACATCGATTGTGACTACACTACGACGAGACCTCAAGAGTCATAACAACGATCACTGGCCAACTAGATTACATTCAATTAATGACCTTGACCACCTTCGCGACATAGCACAGAACAGATCCGACAGGAAGCACCTGACGACAGCAATATACAGATCAGCCCAGGCAGAGACGTCAGTCGACTTCGCAGCGGACGGGCATTAACTAACTAACTATACTCTTTAGGTCATACTCTTCAGAAAGCCGTGTATAAAACTCGCTACTATATCCGATACTTATAGCTTTTTTTTTTTTTTGCTTTGTCTTTATATTGTTTCTAAGAAGATTAAGAATAATGTTATTTCAGAATGATTGAACTTAATACATACATGTAAAAAAAACGTTTTGTAATAAGTGGTTAGATTAGTGCAATTAAAACAACAGCTGATAAAAGCTGCCCAATACTCACTGCTGCTTGGTGGTTTGGTTCCTGAAATTGATCCTGGGGATAAAAATAAATTTTATGAAACTTTCAATCTTTTGAACTTTATCTTCAGAAACAATTTGCACTCCTTTATCAGCAGAATAGTGATCTTTCACATCAGATTTTTCCTTGTTTTCAAGTTGCTAATATTTTTTAATTTAATTTCTGGGTTTTTTCATGTTTTCAAAAAAAAAATGAAGTTTTATAGTTTAGTTGTGATTAATTTTTGGTCTTTTCACGACCGTTTGAGAACGATTGTTCTTATTTGGATGCTGGGTCGGTTTTGATTACCAAAAGATTTTAAAAACTTGGGGAATTTAAAGAACAAGGAGTTAAGACTACCACTAGAGTGCTGTAAGTGTAACCTACCTCCTGTTCCAACAACAAAGACGGGTTCTCCGGTAGGCTGTCCAGGCTGAGAGGGTGGGGCAGGTGTTGGCAGCAGGTCAGGCGTGAGCTCGGGGATGGGGCTGTACTCGCCAGTGTTGGGCAGGTTACAGGTCACTGTGGGACAACACTGGCCTGGTATAGGTCGCTTAGCGCAGTAGCTCGGTAGCGGAGGCAGTTGAGGGCACCTGCGTGGTTGAGAAATAAATTTACAATTTGTTGATCATAGACATAAGCAGACATGGAAAGGACTGTTTTAGTATTTTAAACTGAAGCAATCTTTTTTTAACAGCAAAAATTTTCTTCGAACCGATAGTGTTGTTCAATCAGGATACCAATGAAAGTTGCAACTACAGTACCAGTTTTCTTTTCAAAAGCATAAATCTTCTTGCTTATAAGTTTATCCTGATTGGGAGATGTTAATCAACATGTTTGTTAAGGAACTGAAATGAGTTTTGTTAACGAGAATAGTATCGTTAGTACTTACTTGGATGTGCATCTGTAGAAGCCTCGTGATGCGTCAACACAAGCACATACGTAGTCGCAGCCATCATTCCAGGTCTCACCCTGCTTGTGTAGAGTGTTCTGGTAGACACAGCCGCCTATTGGGGGGATGAGAGGCGGTTTAACAAGTCTTCTACACCTTACATGTCAAATGGCATTGATAAAAGAAAACAAGGAAAACGACGACAACGAGAGTTTCATTTAAGAAATTAGCTATGAAGTTGATGAAATCGTTTCATTTGACACCAACTATTTGAAAAGCAAAAACTGTGTATTGTCACCAAGAGATATGCGATTAATTACGTTTATGGCTGTACACTTAACTCGACTGGGTCAGTGCTTCGTAAAGTTATAATATCGTAATATTTATCAAACTGCAATCATCAAATTATATCACAAAGTTGGTTTTCCAAGTTATTCTTAAAACATGCTTAGTACATAACTGTTAGACCATGCTTTTGATATGTTTGTTAGAGCGTGTTTGAGGCATGATTCTAAGAGCATATTTGGAGTATAATTTTGAAACATGCTTGGGGTACAATTCTTGGAACATAAAAGGGATACCCTTTTTAGAATATGTTTATGGCATGGTTTTTATAAGATGTGTGGAGTACGCTTACAGTCCAGGGTATGCTTCTTAGAACATTAGGGTAGAGCGTACAATTCTGAGACGCGTGTTTGTAGTATGTTTCTTACTTCTCATTCCAGTGATGTATCCCGGCACGCCAGGGCTCGGCTTCTGACTGCCAGTGATGGTCGTGTGAGTGCCCAGTGGGAACACATTGGTCACCGTTGGGTCCAGTGTGGGCGAGATGGTCGGGCGTCCGCTGCTAATGAGCGGCGTCAGAGTTCCGGTACAGCTGGGCTTCTTGCAGCACGCATCAGATGGGTCGGGGATCAGAGTACAGGTCGACGGCAGATTGTTGTACACAGGGCATCTAAAATAGGTGGGAAAGGGGAGGGCGGCATAGGTATTATAACTATGTATAACTAGGGAAAGGGTTCAGTCCAGTGAAGCCAAAGATTAACGCAGAGTGCAAGGCCGTAATCATTAAATTTTGTTTTGTTGTTTTCTTTTTTTTCTTTATTACTTGACGTATGATTCATGTGTAATTTATGTTAAAATGTGAGTTAGATACATTTAAACGGCTGTAAGTATAATAATGTATTTACCCATTATTTTGTAAAAAAAACGCAATGATGTAAATGATGAATCAATGTTAGCAACAAGCAAAAACAAGACATGTTCGTGCTCAAACATGACACTTCAGGTCGGAAATTCATTTTAATAAAAACAGGATGAGACAATTCTTCTAGGCGCTGACCCTTCTACATTAAAAATTTGGCATGAAATGGCCAAAACATATGCCTAGTGGATAAGCTATATATAAACTTAATATTTGGTGGGGGGAGAAGAATGCAGTCTTTTCACGAGCAAGACTCACCTCTGTGAGCAGATGTAGTTGTTAGAAACAGAGTCCACACACTGACAGGTGCCAGAACATCCATCCGTCCAAGTAGAGCCCTGAGCGTAGGTACGGTTGTTCGTGTACACACACATGTCGGGAGGCACTGTGGAGCAAAAATAGGATTAAAAGAACGAATAAAATGTTCTTCTGTTCTCTAAAATCAGAATGTGTTGAAAAAGTTGAACAGCAAAAAGGCAAATAAAGTCTTCAGTACTATGCTTTCCATTTTAAAAAAAAAGTCGTATGCTAAGTCCGTTTACTCCATTTCTTTGTGTTCGTTTATATTTACTTGCAGATGCTATTTTGTCGTTGCAGTTAGTAGTTAAGTAAGTCTGAAATTAGGCTGCATAGTTTTTGTGGTGAATTTTCAGGAGATATGCGTTTTATTCATAGTGATGAGAGATAGAGAAACAAGAGCAATCCACTGAAATTTTTGTTACACAATCATAATGATGTCTTGCTTGCATAGAAAATTAAAAACAATGGTCGAGAAATGGTTGTATTGGTTGTATGATAAGCCGCGCATAAATATAAACTTTTACATCTAAATTTTTTTTGAATGTTGTAGATACATAAACGACGTTTTCTTTATTTGTGGTTTCACATCAAACATTGATGCAAATCTTAGCTTAGCTGTAGATGCGACTCGCATATATCTAACAGTAAGTGGACACATTCGGTGGATACATCATTCTACTAACATAGCTAATGTATACACATCTAATAATATTATAGACACATGTCGCATACCGGTAGATACATGTATATCTAATAATACTGCAGATATGTGTTGCTGTGCTACGGACTCATCTAAAAACAGCATTACTGTAGGTACATGATACTGTAAACAAGTATCGTGTTAAGATGAATGCATTTTCGTGACATAATTATGTATACATGACATTAATTTAGACACAGCTTGCATTACTGTGGATACATTTACAATTGGTATTATTGTGGATATTACTGTAGACACAGCAACAGCAGCCCGAGCTTCATCTTACCTGTGACAACAGACGGAATCGGTGTGTTGTTTTTGTTGGGTCTTAAGTCACATGTGACTTCCTTACAGCAGGAATCTGTCTTACTCGGGGTCATCGCGCAGTTCTGGGGCAGCTGGTCATAATACTGTGGACACCTGAGAAAATAGAGTCAAGATAACATTTGAAAGGTCGTTTCAAATGCCAAACCTGTATTGTCATCGAATATTGCTCTCAAAATTGTTCATGAACGATATTGTAAAACTGATTTAAAGTGTGCAGTTTTAATCAAAATTTCAATACCATAATTAAATGGATTCACAATACGATGAACATTTTAATGTAACGTTTCAAATTTATGCTTTAATTATACCTATAGAAAAAATAAGCGTTTATGATCCAAACATATCAAGAACCGAAAAAAAAAATCCAACCTAAATGAATTAACACAACAGGCAGTTGAATATCAACAGCTTCAGCATAAATTTGCTTCTGGGGGTCGCTATGTTTATGGATATACCAGCTTTAGATATGTTGAAACGATTTGCATTTGCCTACTGTGAAACCGAGGATGAGAGTGTGTTGCTGAGCAACTCACCTGTCGGTGCACCTGTACTGACCACGGACGGCATCGATACACTCACATCTGTACTCACACCCGACGTCCCATTGCTGGCCACGGGTGTATGCCCGTCCATTGTACACACACATGCCTGAAACACGGCACAAATGGTTAGACCATAAAGTCAACCTATTGCCATCTCAGCGAGCGTGAATTGGTACTTGAAGTAAATGAGTCATTCAATTTAAAATTTCTGAGGAACTACAAGTACATAATTATATATCATGGGTTTTTTTTTCTTTTGTAGTGGTCCTTATTTCTTGAAGGGAAGCTCCCTGAAAAATGCCTTTTAGCAATTTTTTTTCAGTTTTTTCTATGAGCGCTGGTTAACCATGGCTGGACTCGATAATGTGATAATGCATAATGTTGGGGTTGTTTTTTTCCTATGTTGTTCTTGATAATACTGTGTTAAAATTATTTCGTAAGTATTGCTCTTGATTATGGAGCATTGGGGTAAGTTTTTCAATACTGGGCTTGATTGGTTAACAATTCTTGATATCCTTAGAGTAGCTAACGCTGCAGATTCAAAAGGTTTTAGAAGGGAAGGCTATTGTTTTTTAAATGTTATACGTTTGTATTCATTAACAACAACCTTAACTATAAGTGTCTTTTAAGAAAAATATACTCAAAATTTACGTCGCAGTCAAAGACTTGTCCATAAGTTTTATATCCAGAAAAGCAATTTAAATCATAGCTTCCGACCGAGGCTAACCTGAGGCGCCATTTCCTGTGATGACATAACTTCCAGGTGGGGCTGGTGCGGGAGTGAAAACTAGGTTGGTGTTGGGACCAGGCGAGACTAGAGTCACACCGTTAGGACCTGGGGAGAAAGTGTGTACACGATTGATTGAAATGATAATTACGCGTCGCTAGATTCGAGAAATGCGAGTACAAGCTGTGAATTACACCCAATGTGGTCTTAAATAGAGTGATAGAAACGTAAGATTGATACAAATTTTTTTAGCCTTATTGAAAGAATAACGTTATTATAAATATTTTTTGTAAATTATTGGAGTCGGAACTGTTCCCAATAAAGAGAGGAGTGAGACAAGGGGATCCAATCTCTCCGAAATTGTTCACAGCAGCCATCGAAATGATATTTAGAAAGGCAGAACTAAAACATGGTTTGAATATCGACGGCGAAACACTTACCAACCTTAGATTTGCTGACGATGTCGCGCTAGTCACAGAAGATACGAAAAGCATGGAAGAACAATTAAACAATTTAAATAAAATCAGCTTAGAATCAGGACTCAAAATGCATAAAGGTAAAACAAAATACATGGTAAATTTTGAAAGCCATGAAAACATTCAGATAGACAAGGAAAAGATAGAAGAGGTTCCCAACTACAAATATTTAGGCCAAACAACATATCTGAAAGAAACAACAAAAGAAGAAGTTGCATGAAGAATAAGAGCAGGACGGAACTGTATCGGAAAAAATAGAGAAATTTTCCTAGATGATAAAATGCCGATTTCTTTAAAAAGACAAGTGTATGAACTATGATCAATGCATTCTCCCTACGATGACTTATGGCTGCCAGACATAGTCAATGACAAAAGCTGTGGGACAAAAACTAAGAGTTGCTCAAAGAGTCATGGAAAGGAAAATGTTAGGATTAAAACTCACAGATAAAATTTCATGTAAAGAAATAAGAAACAAGACTCAAGTCTCAGACATAGCGCAGTATATGGCAAAACAAAAATGGAAATGGGTCGGACACGTGGCGAGACTACAAGACAATAGGTGGACACTCAGAGTGACTGAATGGCAACCTAGAAATGGCAAAAGATCAAGAGGGAGACAAGCAAGACGATGGCGCGACGACATTGTGAGGACGATGGGAAATACGTGGACCAGAGAAGCGAAAGACAAAGAAGAGTGGAGACGTGGGGCGGAGGGCCTTATCCTGCAGTGGATGGACGGAGCCTGAAATCAAATCAAATTGGCAATCACTGAGAAGGAGTCTAGAATGAATGAAGTTTTTCACAAATTAATATCTTAAGAACAAATTGTTCCTAAATATCGCCGAACTAAGTTTAGCAGATTGCGGATTTTTCGTCAAATGAGAACCGTTGGTTGCGCACACTGACCTGTTGGGAGTGGGGTGGGGAACGTATTGCACACTGGCACCAAGCAGCACGAATCAGATGGGTCTGTGATCAGCTTGCAGACTGGCGGCAGGCTGTCAAATGATGGACATCTAGCCGCAGTGTCAGGGAAGAAAAAAACAACACGGTTATAAAGTTTGGTTAATATTCAGATCTATATTTTTAGATATATTAGTTGACCAATGAATTCTATGCACCCCAATTGCACAGTATAATTATATCTTATCCGTGTTTTTACAGATGATAAAAACTTCGAATGTTAAGGACACTGCTTGTGAAAGGTTGCTTGACTGACCTCTCGCGACACGTGTAGTAGCCGGTCATGGTGTCCTCGCACGTGCACCGCTTGCTGCAGCCGTCGTTCCAACTTTGGCCTTGCTTGTAATAAACTCCTTGGAACACACAGTAGCCTGGAAAGAAAAAAAAACGGAAACATAGCTGACAAGTCTGATTCTTTGATTGGTTGATACCTTTGCAAATCATTAAGGTTCATAAAACTGGCACTACAACAGCCACATTTGAAGCACTTGCACCTCCGGATTCCCCTAAAAAGATAACTATGTCGCTTTGGACTAGTCAGCTTCCTAATGATTGTGTGTAGCTAAAGTTTTTATAGAGGAATGAATGATGTTCAATTGGTTTTTCGATTGTCTTAGACCCCTGTATATTCGTGTGAAAAGTAGAACTCCTTAACTCAAAATACAAGATTCTCGTCAATAACATTAAAATGAAGATGTTCTAATAAGTCTTCCGATATAGTTAAACTGAAAATCCAACAAGAGAATCTTTCTGTGTGGACTTGATAAATTTATACTATTGTCTCACCTAAAACAATCGCAAATATATAAATTCGTGCATTCTTTTGAGTATTTACCCGACTGGCCTCCGCTGGGTGGCTGAGTGACTGGCGTGTACACGTACGGGTTCTGTGAAGGCTTCACACCTGGGGTGGGGAACTGTGGAGTCGGATTCACTGTGTCACAGTACACTTTACCGCAGCATGGCTGTTGAGGGTCCTGTATAGCCCGGCACTCAGGAGGTAAGTTATTGGGGATGGGAGGGCATCTGGAAGAAATAGTAAACTGTAGCCATTAGTTTGGCTGCTAAAAGGAAAAGCTGTTACTAATGGTCTTAAATTTTGTAACCACGAGATTCTAGGTTTCTTGATTTATTGCATGTAAAGGAGTGGAAAGGAGTGGGCAGTTTCAAAGAGGAGTAGATTTAGTCAGTTATGGTTGTCAGCGAAGTCTTCTAAAATTCCACAAAAGAAGAAACAGTTACTCACAACTCGTCACAAGAGTATCTTCCTGTGACGCCATCTGAACAAACACAGGTGTACTTGCAGCCAGACTGCCAGCGGTCGCCCTGTTTGTAAACCTTGTTGTCGTAGTAGCAGCCTGGGGAATAAAAACAAAAGCAGCATTTCTTCAGCATTGTTCATAATCCTCAGAATACTGATTCAAAAAGATTGACTAAATGGATAACATGTTGCCACAACAAAAGTGGACACGTTTGGAATCAACTTGTTACTCATATGAGGATAAATCACTAAACGTTGTTAGACTTCTACGCAACATGTCTCTATAATGCCTAGTTATTACAGAAATTTATACAACAGATTTTCCACCCAAGCTTTATGAATTGCATGTATAGTAATTGGTTGTATATTTATAACATGACAATTTCTTGACCTAAAACTGTCTCCTACCCAACTTTACGGTACTTTATCTGGTTGGAATTATGAATGAAAAATGTAAATCAATCCTTTTCGTCTAAAATAAATTTATTTGTACTTAAATAACATGTATGTTTTACCATGTTTTTCTCTAGCCATGCCACCTTTAGTTTAAGAAATGTTCAATATTTTGAAATATCGATATCTGATCTTTTTTTTTTCCCTTCTCTCCTTATCAAAGCATTTTGTTAGTTTCTCTTAGGGTATACCTGAAACGAGATTGTATTGTTCACGGAGCTCTCTAAACCGCAAGTGATAATATATATTATAAATCTTTTTAGGTAATATTAATAGACAAAAACGTGTTTCATTCTCATCCAAGCAAGCTGTTTACCTGTTCGTGGCAGAGGCGGGTTCACCGTAGACATGGTTGGGGAACCTGGGCTGACGCTTGGAGTGGGTCGAGGTGTGGGGATCTTTCCTACACCTGTAACAGATCCTGGCGTGGGCTGTGGTCCCAAGGTGCCCACGAAGCCCTGAGTGGGTTGAGGTCCCAGAGGCACCGGGCACTCTGGTTTCTCACAACACACCGGGTCGGCTGGGTCGGGCACCATGTTGCAGCCTTGGGGTACTTGGCTGTATACTGCACACCTGGAAAACAATTAACCACACGGTGTCGTGTCAATGAACACATTGAGAATAAGTGGTTAATCATATCATACGGCGTGCGTTTTAATGGATATACAATGAACGCATTGAGAACAATACGTAATTGTATCATACGGTGTCGTTTTACTGCACATATTGTGGAGAACAAGCTAAAGGGCTAGCGGTTTTGAAGAAATAACTTTGTGCTGGGTATAAACTGTATACTAGAGGCACAAACCAGGAAGTTAGTGGTTGAACAATGACCTTGTACTAGGTATGTCCTGCATACCTGTACAAACACTTATAAAACTTACCTGTCCTCACATCTGTAGAAATTCCTGCTTGCATCATCACAGCGACAGATTTTGCTGCAGCCGTCATACCACTGCTGGCCCTGTTTGTAGCTCTGACCCATGTACACGCATACATCTGCGGGGGGG
>BMAT01007723.1:32360-50691 GCA_019649035.1 Elysia marginata | reverse complement strand
ATGGACATTTTTACTACACTGCTTACCTATCGGCGCAGCTGTAGTAGTTTTTGTCGGCGTTGTCACAGCGACAGAGTGTATTACAACCGTCCTTCCATGTCTGGCCCTGTCGGTAAGCCACTCCGTTGTACACGCAGAATGCTGAGGATTACGTGCAGGTGATATTAGAGTGTGAACTGATGTATGAGGAGCTGCGTGCTGTGCCTTTCAGAGATTTCAGATTAAAGTGCGGTTCATTTTTCATGAACTGAATTACTGTGAGGGCTCCTGTGAGGTAGACATAGACTCAGAATTTGTTGACTAATGCTTATGACATAATTTGGAATAACTCGTTAAGGAAGCTAATGGGATTTCTTTCTCTTTTTTAAAGGAAGGCTACTATGGAGCCTTACTTTCAAATGCATAAGAACAAAACAGCCAGTATCGAACAAGCTTTTTATCGAATAAAGATGAATCTTCACTTCAACCTAATGCATCACACCAATAGATAAACCAGTGTAACAGTAGACAACTTCCGTGTATTGCTTACAAGCTGGTGTGGGTGCGGGTGGCTGTCCCGGGACTGGAGTCTGGCCTGGTGGCGTGGGTGTCAAGGTGATCCTAGGCGGAAGGCCAGGTGTGGGTGTCTGGCTGTTGTCACATGACGGCACGGAGCAGCAGAAGTCGTTGGGATCCTGGACAAGTTTACACTGTGGCGGGAGAGCCCCGATAGTAGGGCATCTGCAAGTACATGGACGAAAAACGGTGAAAAGGCATGACACCGCATGTTTGATTTGATTTGTATTGCGTATTAGTAAATTTGATGTATTGTATTTTGCTTCATCCGAATTAAATTAAAGCGTAGACCTACCTAATTTTAGATGAAAAAAGTTACAAATTAAAAAAGACAATGTGGCATATCTTTAAACTCAAAACGGCCAACAAATATGCTTAGGAGAGTTTTATGATAACAGCCCATTCGTGTTTTATTGATAAATGTTTTATTTTTAATATAGTTACAAGAATTAGTTATCTGACACTTTTGTTTATTTCTATAACGTTTAGTAACCTTTTGCTTTATAGGCGACAAAAAGATAAAGAGTGTAGATTTACATTCTTTCCGAAACTCCAAATTCTAACAATCTCCATACGCCAAACCTTCTGCTTTGTTGTACTACATGTAAATGAACGGTTATTACACTAAATAATAGACGACTTGTTTTACGCAGTGCGAGTAGTCGGACAACAAGAGATGAGCTGTAACAACAGTTACCTCTGAGAGCAGGAGTAACGTCCCGTGATTCCATCCTCGCAAACACATTCATAGTCACAGCCGTCCTGCCATCTCTGGCCTTGCACGTACCTCTGGTTCTTGTACATGCAGCCCTCTGTGAATGTAGAGAAACGACCACAGACTTCAGAGAGGTGGCAAGAGCACGGTGAGCATTTGTGGGAATGAGACCCGCAGTGAGCAAGTTCAAGCTTTAAAGTTGAGACGTAGTCTTTAAGAATGGTATTGTTATTATCGGTACCTGTAGTTGATAAGCGAATTGTAGTACAAAGAGTTAGCAATCAAGTCTAATATTCTTTAACATATTGT
Organism: Elysia marginata; assembly: GCA_019649035.1. NCBI lineage: Eukaryota > Metazoa > Mollusca > Gastropoda > Plakobranchidae > Elysia > Elysia marginata. The sequence continues at coordinate 49,112 of BMAT01007723.1, read as the reverse complement.
ATTTGTCTTGGGATAGGAAGGGTTGGCTCCTTTGTTTATTGGGCCAAAAACAGATTTAATTTTGTAATACCCCCTGATAGCATAGGGTGTCTGTCTCTTACCTGGAGGTTTGGGTGTAGATTGTCCAGGTACAGATGGTTGTGTTGGGACGGGCGCCTGACCTGTCACCTTGCCTGTGGGCAGGTTTGTGTACACCTTGGTCGGTCCAGGTGTCGGGGTCTCGAATGGACCTGGGGTCTGGATACACTGAGGAACCTCGCAGCAGGTCGGGTCGTTTGGATCGGGAATGAGCGTGCAACCCTGAGGAGGACATTAATGAAAAGTCTAGTACGTGTTTTAATTTCTTATTTGATTACACATTTACTAACTGTTAGTTTATGTTCTTTTATTTTATTTATGCTGTCTTTATATTGCCATAAAGAGTTCACGTGTACAGCATGCTGCTGTTTCCAATATGAAATTAAAGTTTCTTGTAATGGGTCAAGAACTTACAATAACACAGACTAGGTCACGCTGCAGTGGGTCTACATACTGCAATTTGAGAGAAGTTTTTAAATTGTTGAGCAGAATAATTTCATTTCTTACAGGTGTTAGTTTGAACTGTGGGCATCTGTCGGAGCATCTGTAGACATTTCCCATGGCATTGTCACAAACACACACTTTCTCACAGCCGTCATTCCACTGCTGGCCTTGGGTGTACTGCACACCCTTATACACACAGTAGTCCATAGCTGGTACAAAGATAGAGACATTGGTATTTAGTGTGTTCGTTTCAAATTTTTGATATATGCTTAAAGGAATAATAAAGGGTTTTCAAAATTTGTAAAGGTAATTTAAACCATATTTTTCTACCAAAGATTTTATACTATGTCTCTCCTTAACAATATTCTAAGATCGATTTTGTACGTTTTGGACTGAGCTAAGCTTGAAGTGACCCTCTACGTTGTCAGAGGCTGTTGTAGCTGAAAATACCAAGTTTAATGTGTGCTTGCACTCACTGGGTGGTGTCTGTACTTTCGGGGTTATCGGTCCTGGACCTGGCGTAGGTGTTGTCTGCCCTGGCAGTGTTGGACCAGTTCCTGGGGTTGGAGGCAGCGCTGTCGTCGGTGGGGCAGCTGGGGGCACACACTCGGGCACCTTACAACACGCGTCATTCGGGTCGTTGATGAGGCGGCAGTAGGATGGCAGGTTGAGGTACAGAGAGCACCTGTGGATGATGGAAGGGAGCGTGCAAGATGGGCATGAAGTTTTGCGTGTAGTTTTAAACAAGACAGACACAGAGAATGACAAACAGGCCTACACTCAGATGACAGACAGAAACGCAGGGCAGTATTTGTAACCACGAAGAAAAAGATGACTGAGGGAGTATAATATGCAAGTTTTACCTCTCACTGCAAGTGTATCTGCCTGTCATATCATCCACACAGACACAGTTGTACTGACAGCCATCTTGCCAGGTTTGACCTTTCTTGTACATAACTCCTCCGTAAAGGCAACCAGGGGCTGGATGTAAGAAAACATCATCCGTGAAAATCAATTTCATTGCTTTATGGTGACGTCTAGAAATATTTCTTTGTCTAAAATCGTGATTAAAAGAATAAGTCGCCAGCTTTACTGAATCTCCTAGTGTGCATAATAGAAATCTCATTTAACGAATTATGTTTGTTACTTCGAAAAATGCTGAAAAAACATTGACTAAAATTGCAGGTACGGAATTAAGCAGTGTAATTCATTAAACTGTGGATTGATCACATAGTTGATCTAATTTTATTTAAATTTTGAAAAAAGGTAACACCAATTATAAGGGCTCAAAAAGCAGTTTGCGAGACAAGACTGGCCCATTCAAGACCCAGTGTTAAAACTTTTGGTAAATGGCATTAACTTGCGTCCGGCAGTTTTGCAGTACTCTTGTGGCTTTTAACAAGGTCCACGTCGTTATGATTGCATAATATTTATGTCTTATTAATCACCAACAGTGTGCATTGGTAATAGTAAAAGGTTGTATAATCTGCTACTCACGGTTCGTGGGAGGCGGCAGGGTGCTTCCCGGGTTGTTGGGATCAGGGCGCGGGTTGGGTGATGGCGGCACCAGATATCCGTCAATCTTGTTTGGCGGCATTGTCGGTACGGTGAATGGATTGGGGTTAGGGTTAGGAGGGTTGGTCGGAGGGGGCAGAGTTTTGCCGGGGTTGTTTGGGTCAGGAGGGTTTGTTGGTGGGGCCAGTGTCTTTCCAGGGTTGTTGGGGTCCGGCGCGCCAGTTGGTACCGGGGCAACGGTCGGGTTGGATGGAGCCGTTGGAGGTACGACTGGGCAGACTGGCACTTTACAGCAAGCATCTCTTGGGTCAGTGGTCAGTACACAACCCTGCCTGAGCGCTGGAGGCGAAGCACACCTAGCGAGAGTGATTGTGGACACGCGAAGAAAGTTGGAAAGTTTATATTACGGTAGAATAGATCAAAGCAAATCACAAATATAGGGGAAATATGGTACTATAAAAGACAGACAAAATTGAATTAAGGTCTTTTGTATGTATTGGGAATCGTATTGCAATTTGCTAATCTTTTCGTCCTCGCCTTCCCCTCTGCACATATGAGTACATAAAGTGATCTATTTTCAGAGAGCGATAAATACATGGTATGGAATGGGAATCTCCGACATAATTTGGTCAAGATCCTATTGACCAAAACAACGTTTACACACTGTTTGAAATGATCATCCATATAATTATTGCTTGACTCGGGACAATCTTATGTTATGCTTTAAAGCAATCAAGCCCTATTACGCCAAACCTGCACACTTAATTAGTAACAATGCTATGATCGTCTGAAAATGAAAAGGAGGGGGGCATCCGGTTTTTTGACACACGATTTACAGACAGGCCTCGAAGAGCTTCAGCCACCAAAGAACAGAATGGAAAGTTCTCTGAGTGAACACGAGCTTGTCACTCACCTCTGACTGCAGCGGTAGTAGCCAGTGACTGCGTTCTCACAGACACATTTGAGGTCACAGCCGTCTTCCCACTGTGCGCCTTGCTTAAAAGCGACACCGTTGTAGATGCAGACATCTGGAAAAAGTGAAAGATTGAATAGTTGGCTTTCTCCCAAAAAAAAAGTCCCATTGACGATGACAAATTCAACTTTCTCAAAGAATCTCATCTGTAGAATGTATGTTAATGCTTTTAGTTTGGGGTTGTATTAATGGCCATAAATGAGAAACTCTCTGGCAGCATGTGTCGACTTATAGATGTATCATAAAAGAGGTACGCTTGAAGCTAAAGATTAAACCAGTCGAGAATATTAAAACTGGTCACATAAACATATTTGTTGCATATCTGTTAATGTCAGCTAATAATGTTTAGGGCTGCAAGTGTTTAGAAAACTTCCCATTTACAAAAGCGCTGTTTATTCTCTGTTGTCCAGAACTTCGTCTCACCTGATCTGGGTGACGGGGTTGGGCTGAAGAACGGGTTGGGCGGCACTGTTGTTGTTTTAACTGGGGGCGGGATGGTGTTCTGGGTAAAGTCGCAGTATGGTGTCTTACAGCACGGCTGGTTCACGTCGGTGACATAGGTGCACTGGGCCGGAAGGGAAATCATCGGCGGGCAGCTGGTTGTGTTGAGACCAGGGAAAGGGTTGTTGTTTATTAAGTTTTATACATAATGTTGACAGAAGCTGTTGCCTAACGTGAGATATTAGTAGAACGAATCTTATTTGATAAAATGTCTTTGCTCATTGTTGCTACCAGTATAAGCCTTACAAAACCAGCAATAAATTTTGTCTGAATACAGTTTCAGTGTAGTTTATGAATATTTTAGTGTAAAGAATCCTCACATCTCTGTACATCTGTAGAGTCCAGTTGTATCCAGACATTCACAGCTTGAGTCGCAGCCATCCTGCCATTTGCTGCCCACTTGGTACTGGCGACCCTTGTACACACATATACCTGCCGGGCAAGGAACACTCAGAATTAGTGTAAGAACTTGGTTGGTTGCTAATTAATTAGATGTTAACGTATTCGACAGTTGGATGCTAAACAACATGAAATTGGCGGATATCCTTAGCTGATGTTTCGAGACGTAACTTAACCAAAGAATAAAAATTCAACCAACAAAGAATGTTTGAATATTGACTTCGAGGAGCAGAGCTTAACCGTTGATGTGGTTAAATTTCAGTTATCGCATTTTACCGAAAACACTCAGTCAGGCTAAAAACTAGAAAATGCAATTCTCGAATGAAAACCCCACATAAAAAAAATTCCGTAGCACACTTGGTAATCATTACTGGATGGATGAGAATGGAATAGTTGGAATAGGTAAAATCCTATTAGAATTTAAGATATTCTATTTTTTTTGGTAAATATTGGCATGCCAGTTGGACACTGTTAACAAAAGCGGTGAGTGTCGAGTAAAATAAATTTGATTTTTTTAAACGGCAAACGCCTATTTATTTTCATCCCTAAACCTAAACAAATAACAGTTAATAATACTTATCGGGTCTATTCTCCTCGGGATAACCATTTGACGGAAACAGATTCACCAATACACTTACAATTGTGGCTTATGCATTCTTACTTGCTTTATATTGGAAAATCCTGTCAGAGTGCAGACTCATATCAAATATTTTGTGAATAAAAGGCTACTGTATTTTTATCTTAGTCACAAGAAAATTCATATGAAAAACGTGTCTTTTTTTTCTCTTTAGCCAGATCACTAGAAAACAGTCTTGAACCAATTGTTTGAAAAATAAAGTATTACCAAATCGCTAAGGCATAAATTTGTTCGTGTAGTTCTCATGTCCATTTCGTAAGGAAATGTCTGAAAAAACGCACGCGTGTTTTTTAAAACATTGAAACAGGTTGCAGTTATACTATTAATTTTGGGCTCACCTTGGGGTATCGGTGATGGTGTTGGCTGGCCAGCCATAGGTGTCGGGTTGTTGGGGTTAAATGGGGTCGGTGCAGGGGTCACATAGCCTCCTGTCTTCTGACCAGGGGGAGGTGTTGGGATCAGACCAGTGCCTGTCTTGTTGTTGACGGTTTGCGGAATGTCACAGCGAATCATCTTACAACAGAACGGATCCCTGGGATCACTCTCGTAGTGACAGCCTGATGGCACACTGTTGTATGTCGGACATCTGAATGGTCAAGATAAACAATAACGTCGTTGAAAACCATGACGTTTGAGGAGAGGAATAGACTTTATCAATATCAATTTTGTGTCACTGAGAACTGCCTATAGGGAATGAGATTTCAACAAGAGTAGCGGAACTTTCCTGGTGTCACTCCACTATCTTATGAATACAAATATTGCAATCTTTTAAAAATTATTCGACAGATTTATTTTGAAGACAAACTTTTTATTTAGCTCTATAGTTTTCTAGTTCTAGATGTCAAATCGTTTATAAAAATAAGAAACTTACCCTACAATCTAGGTCTAGATTACATTAACCACCATAGTATTTTGGAATGTTGTCTTCTGGAATAGGAACGTTACTCTTGTTTTACCTCTAATCTCATTCCCTATTGACTTGACTGTGGCGTCGTGGTCTAGTGGTATAAGTTCGCCTTTCGGAGCGAGAGACCCGGGTTCGAGCCCTGTTTTCGGCAGATGAACGTTTAGACCTTGAGAAAGTCTATTTACACACATTTATTCGCCTCACTCATGCGTTGAAAGAGTACTCGACTATGTCGGTAACAGATCTTGTTAGTGTGCTCGAGTGATGCGCTTTATATGATGCTCCTCTGTGAGTTCAGAAGGCAGTAAGGTTGGTAATCGCCTGTCGGGGAACCTGTACCTATGTAAAGCGCTTAGAGCATAACTATTAGTGGATTAGGCGCTATATAAAAACGCCCGTTACTTTTACTTTACTTGTCATATTTAGTTCACCGTGTGAATTGTAAGTGGCGACTTTTTTCAACGAATTATCGAGTTCTTATAGGATGTACTAGATCTTTAAAGAGATAAAGCTTTATACATACTGCCTCGTTTCGAAAATGATGGATAAAATTTTGGCAGGTGAAATAGTTAGCAATCGGTATGCTGTCTCGACGGGCGGGCTACCTCTTATCACAAGCAGTTTTAGCCTTTTATCATAAAAAACAGTGTTGTCAAGCACATATTGCAACACCACTTGGTATACTTAATATATAGCTAACAAATTTTGAGGTATGCTTTACCTGTTGTCGCATCTGTAAACACCTTGCATGGCGTCTTCGCACTCACAGGCATAGTCGCAACCATCATACCACTTTTGACCTTGTGTGTACTGTTGCCCCTTGTATACACAGACGCCTGGAAGAAAAGTGTCCAGAAATTATAAAAATTTCTCAATAATATCTGGTGATGGTAGTTGATGCAAGTCACATTTCCTCACTTACAGTTCTCCATTGTTGCTGTGAGGAGTTTTGGTCGCTCAGGGATAAGCTTAGACTTAATTCATCGTGTAGTGTCGTAATAGCGCAGACTACTTAAAGTTATTTTATGACTAAACAAATAGGTATATGCAAATTGATTTTATTCTGCTGTCTAAATTCATAAGTTTTTATTTCTGTTCTATTACTTTCATCACGACAGCAATTGATTAGACTGGCCACAAAGATACAAAAAGCCTCAGAAGCGTCCCAATAAGAGAACTACGATGCTGATGACCAAATGGAATGTAGACAAGCATTTCTTTAAGCTTCTTTTCTTTCTCAAGTTTTCTTCACAGTTTTCTAAATTTACTTACACCCCAAAAATTATGTTCGCTGTAATGTCAAGAGAAGGAGACAGCAAATTGTGCTGAGACTTACTGGGAGTAGAAGGAGGTGCTGGGGTGTCTGTGGGTCCGCCAGGTCTGGGGCTCACGGTGGTGACACCAGGTCCTGGGGCGACCGTGGTGCTGGCCTGTTGGGGTGGTACGGCGGGGCAGTCTGGGATCTCGCAGCACGGGTTGCTGGGATCTTTCACCAGGCGACACCCGGCAGGCAGGTTCACGTAGCGTGCACATCTGAAAGAGGCAACATTCGAATAGCAATAATGGCGTATTAATAATAATAACCAACAACGTGTGCACAGAAACTCTTAAACATAGTTTCACAGTACACAGCAAAAAAGTCCACCGGTTCATTATCGTCACTATAAAAACCCACAAATATGACTTTAAATGTTTAAATAGCAGGCAAACTTCTTCGGCCTTAGGGTGAACATTATGAATTTTAAAACTGTTTCCATATATGTATATTTCTACAGAATAACAAAGTCTTTAGCGTGAAAAAATGTGGGAAGCCTTGCACATGCTAGTATTTTGAAAAAGGAGACCCTTGAAAATTCCTGAGTCTAGTGGGTTTGTGCATTCCAAATTCAGAGCAGGGATAAAGTTAATCAGCATTTTTGTTTTATTTGGATGGTCCAATTTCAAAATTAACATCCGTATCTTTTCGAAGAAAAATGAAGGGTCTTACTTTTCCAAGCACTCGTATTTGCCAACCAGAGCTTGGACACATTCGCAGTCGAATTGGCACCCGTCCGTCCACTTCTCATTTTGATTGTACCTGGTGCCCTTGTACTCACAGAAGGCTGTAACGAGGAGTTTCAGTTGTTAAAAATAAACAAAAGCTCTTACTTAAATTGTCATTACTTGATGTGTAATGAGATTTTTACATTTAGTTGTGAAAGAGCATGCAAAGCAATATTTGTAATTTGTCAGTACTACATGGGATTCTAAGAGAAGTACGAGGAAATTAAGTGCTATTTGTAACCCGTGTATTCAAATACAATGTGGATAATGTATTACAAGAGAGCATGTAGTTCTGAAGACAAGGAAGTGAATGAGGGGAAAAGATGTAGAGGGAATGGGCGGTAATTACTTCTGGTAGGTGGAGCTCCTGTAGAGCCGCCCGGTCCAGGACTTGGTGTGGGGACGTTCGCGTAGCCAGTGACCTTGCCAGTGACTGGAGGTGGTGTTGGGACATCAGTGACTCGTGTGGCTGGGGTAGGGCCAGCTGACCCGGGAACCTGTCACACGTAGATATCATACATTCGTGGTGTTGAGTTAGCTTCCAAGACCATGTAATACCGTTATTGTTTTCTGAGCTCATCTATGATAAAACTGATATGTAAGCGAACGTGTTGTAACAATTACAGAGCAGCTAAAGCAATCTGGATTTCAGAGGTGGATCTACATGTATTTAGACACGGCCTAAGTTTTTTTTTAGAAAGCCAATTTTGTTATAGACATGAATAGAGAAAGGGGGAAATCGGTCCAATCATCCATGGTTACACTTATTAGAAATGTGAATGGGCAGAGTATTCTGGCATTCAAAGCTGGAGTATTAATTATCATGCCAGCTTGCAGACACCCGCCTTTAACGGTGGTATGAAGGCCTAGTCATATCTGTAACGCTATCATTCTGGAGTTACTGACCTGAGTGTTTCCGGGTACGGTCGGCGGTGCTGGAGTAATCCTGGGTGACGGGGTTCCACACTGGGGCACCCGACAACAGGCATCGTTCGGGTCGGTCACCAGCTTGCACTCTGGGGGCAGGTTGTCGTATGTGATACACCTGGCCAGGAACAACAAAGGTCAAATTTTGCGACAGAGACAATAAGAGGGTTTAAAATGACAATATCCGACTCAGATTTTATGGTCAAACAATCTTTGATAGGCATAAAAATGTTGAAGGGATGGTCTAATAACATTAAACGCAGTGGATCGTTAAGGAACTTAAAGTAGAATTGAAAAGGATTTTAAAAATATCTGTTGTTACTGTTTCTAGGTTTTTAGGGCGGAGGGGGGGGGGGTCGATATTCCCTTTTGGGAAATAAGTTTACTAAGATTTAATCATTAAACGCTGCTTAAGGATTACTAAGAATGCAAGAGGGCAATTATATTTTCTTGTGCTGATATTAGAGAATACGCAGTCACCATAGACAACACGCTACTAACAGCTAGATACCGACCACCGATGTGTTTTCTGACATTATTCCACACAACTTTGTAAAGTTGCAGTGACTGTGTGTGTTACCTCTCAGTGCAGGGGTCATTACTATGTGATGTTCAATGTTGCAGAGAGTGTATGTTACCTCTCAGTACAGGAGTAGACTCCGGTATCCTGGTTGTCACACTGACACTTTTTGTCACAGCCATCCACCCATTGTTGTCCGGTGGCGTACTGGACGCCGTTGTACACACAATACTCTAATACAGGGGAAAATTGGAGGAGGGAGACACAGGGACACGTACATCAATGCAGTGCTGTGGTATCTGCGGTTATTGTTTCATCTATGTACATCTTTTAGCACTTAGTTATACAAAAAATAAAAAATTATTTCGTATTTGAGATAAGCGCAATGTTCGATTTAATTCAAAGAGTTATGCACCTGATTATTATTACAGAAATACACTATTGTGACCTGTACGTTTGACACGGCAATTCATGAGACTGATAAGGAGAAATAAACTAAGGAGCATATAGGTGTGACAGCTCAAAATGTAGGAACATGCGGTTGGCTAAGAGATTCCTTGTTAGCGTTAACTTTTGCTTAATGAAACTTATTTGCTATGTCGGGCACTATTTTTAAAATAATCACTCACTTCAAGAAAAGAAGTAATACCTTTTATTTTTTCTTACAATTGTGATGACATTTCGGCAAAAAAAACTATGAAATCTTATAACAAAAGGATGAAAAGAAAGCAAGAAAAATTGACGAGAGAAGACGATAGGTTGGACAGAATCGAGAATTGCAAAAGGGTATGATCGTCAACGGTTTGAAGCAGGTCCTTGGTGGTGGTGGTGGTTGTGGTAGTGATATTGATGATAATGATGATGATGATGATGATGATGATGATGATGATGATGATGATTAAACGTCTATCGGTGCTACCTTGAACGGGTGGCTTGACGCTGGTGCCTGAGTTTGGTCCTGGAGACACTGTGGTGGACTCTGGGACGGGGTCACATCGGGGCACTTTACAGCACGGGTTGGCGAAGTCGTCGATAAGGCGGCAGTTAGGGGCCAGCTCGGGGTAGCGTGCACATCTGGGACGCACCGGAGTAGAAATAAGCTTTTACTAGACCAATGACATAATTTAGATTCATTATAGAAAAGAACTATTCTGAGAAAGTTTTTAAAATTGCTGGTAGAAAAATGTTGAAATCAATTATCAGCTTTGTATGTCAGATGATGCTGTTATGTTATTTTTATTCTTTCTTCTGTAATGGCTATGTTCACTATTCGTTAAGATGAGGGTTAAATCTTTCACGTACGATAATTAGCTTCAACTTATTCACTTAGTTAGTTTTTCACGCCTATGAAGTGAAATTGTTTTCATATTTAATGAAAACAAACTCTAAGCAAAGCGTTATTATCAGAAAAACAGTCATATTAGGGCATTCAATGCCTATGAAGCACCCACGTAAACCAACAACTAAGCCGAAAACCAGAGCCAGAGAATTCTCCGATGTTTGTACTGAACTCACTTTTCGGTACACTTGTACTTTCCGGTGACGGCATCTTCACACACACAGTTGTACTCACAGCCATCATCCCACATCTCTCCCTGTTGATATCTCTGTCCGTTGTACTCGCAATAGCCTGCAATAAGTACACTTCTTACAATTATTTGCACCAAAGCATCTAATATAAACTCACAGGCTTACTTCTAATCACAGCAAGATAACTTCATTAATAACGGTGTAGGGAAATTGACTTCAGCAAGAGAAGTTGCATTATCGTGAGGCCATCTTAATCAGCAATGCCACGATATGCCACCCACTTGTAAAATATTTAAAATGCAGAGAGATAGTTGCGAGATGAAAATGTAATATCCCTTGTCTCATGAAAGCAGATTTTTTGGACTTGATAAGAAAGATAAGAAACTTTAAAGATATTTTTACAACGTGATTGTACATAACTTGTTTTAGTTCTTGTGTTAAATTCTTTATATCCTGGCTAGACGCCTAGCTGTAGATTTAAATTGTAACAAGTGCAACAGGTTTTTTTTAATATTTACTGATTAATACGGAAAGATTCTCTCGACTTACTGCTTATCTCCTTCCCATTACATGATCAGTATCTGTCTTGCTGACTCAAGAAAAAAATCAACAAAGAATTGTTAAAAAATAAACCGTATATAATGTCCAGAAGACTGACCTTTGTTTCCAGGCACGGTTCCTGGCGTGACACCTCCAGTGACGATACCTTTCTGGGGTGTGGGCGTGGGATCGGGGGTCTCGCCTGGGCCTGGTGATGGGGTGGGGCACACTGGAACTTCGCAACAGGTCGGGTCTTTGGGGTCTTTCACAAACTTGCAGTTGGCAGAGTTGGGGAATTCCGGACATCTGCGTACATCGAGGCGGGGGATTATGTGATCAACATTAGAAGTTTTACAAAAAAAAAATTTTGAAGGAAAAGGGAAAAAAAAAGAAAAATTATTGAACACTGAAGACAACATTAAGGACAACTACCACAAAAAGATTAAATAAGAGATCGCCAAGACAAAAAATAAAACAGAAGGAAACGGCAGGAACGAACCTACTTGGCCACTGAGTGTGCGTCTGCAGTGAAACATGATAACTTATAAGTTGGTTTTTTTTTCATTGTAACTGAAATGCAAAGCTCATGCCACGAAGAAAGTATTAAGCCTGAAATACGGGCCAATTTTTGTGTTCCTACGAAATCATTAAGTCTGTGGAGTGATATCTGTGCAGTTTGTAATTTTTTTTCAAAGAGGTGAATAGGTATGTCAATGTTTCTTTTACTTTTCTATTGGATGAGGGCTAGATCTGATAAAGGAAACGATGTGTTGTGTTGATATTATTATCATGATCATTGCCATTTTATTAATATAGCAATTGTTGCAATTTACTTAAATCAAACTAAGCTAAAACTTGGACGTAAAAAATCTCTGAAAACTCTCAGATTCATACACGATTTAATTCCTATGTCCACAAAAAAAAAAGAAAACCCAAAAGCAAGTTCTCACCGGCTGTCGCATCTGTACTTGTTGGTAGCAGGTTCCTCACAGGTGCACTTGTAGTCACAGCCATCGTACCACACTTGGTCACGATCATACGTCTTGCCCTTGTACTCGCAAAGTGCTGGAGAAAAGGCGGAGTTCATTGATTGTTAAAACCGAATTGGCTGCACAGTGTCTTCGGAACTGACTAAACTGTACATGTCATCTGTTTACACATAATTTTAGCTGTCTCCCTTAGGATTTTAAAACAGTATCTTTAAAAAATCCTGATTTTTTAAAAACATATTTATTGACCATTCTGATTTTTTACGATTCCCACAGCCAATTAGGCAATTGATTTACAATAGATATTGATATCATCTCTTATTTTGTCAAGCAACATAAACCCGAGAGCCAGTTTAAAGTGTCAAGTAGGACAAGGCATATCTAGTATACATTTGTTGTTGTTATTGTTGTTGTTGTTGTTGGTACGGGATTGAAAATATTCAAATATTTTTCGGTAGTTTCACCAAACGCTGCTGGCTTTTTATTTCAGAATAGTCAATTAAAGTTTAAAAAAATAAAGATTCTTTAAAGAAACTGTTCTAAAATCCAAAAGGAGACAGCTAAAATTATGTGAAAACAGATGACACTAAACGGCTGCTAAACGCTCTTTACGGTATATAAATGACAACTGATAATATTCAATTAACTTCCTCAGGTTTTACTATTCCTATGTTCAATCTGTTACCGAAGTTCCTGAGACAAGCTTTCATAAAGTGATCGCGGCGGTAGCTTTGAAGTATTTAACGCCTTCAGTGCCTCTACTAAAGTTGTGAGAGTTTTACCGCGAGAAGACAACATCAAAAGCACATGCGAGTAATGTAAAGACATAAAATATACGGGAGTGAAATATCCGACACGTTAGTTTGATTTGGTATTGAAAGGAAGCTCATCCAAATAGCACGACCATTTTCGTTCCATTTTTGTTCAAGCAAAACGTCGTAGCGAGGAAGATGGGCGTTGAATAATGAAGCAGATTTTCGTGGTCTTCACACTGCAATAAAAGCTTCTCCAGAGATTCCATAGTAGGGTGCAGGCAACGCCTAATGTAATTCTAGTGTGAACTCACCATAACCGGAGGGAGCGGGAGGCGGGTTGGTGACTTTCACTCCGGGAGTTGTGGGGTTCACCACAGCAAAGTCAGTGAAGATCTCAACAGGGGCAGTCCAGATACAGCTGGGGATCTTGCAGCATGGATTGTTCGGGTCCTGGATCAGGCGGCAATACGGGAACGGGATGTCCTTGTACACCACGCAACTGGGGAACGCGATACATGTTCATAGAATTTGTACATTTCCCCTGTGTCTTTTCTATAATTTTAACCGGTGTCGGTTTGTTTTGTCAATATTTCTTTCAGACATCAAGAACACCGATTCGTTGGAGTACATTCCTGCGTAAGATGATTTAGGTTTGTATTTTTTTATCTGCCGAGTAATTCGTTCTAGGGGTTTTTAGTTAAAATTGAAGAATGTAAATGTTCAAGTTAATAGTAAATATTAAAAGTATTTACATGTAGTCATATAAACCCTAACTGTTAAGTGATTGAAACAAATGTGATCACAAGCTTTGATAAGGTAAACAAATAAGCTACATCTATTCAAACGCATTCGACTACTGTCTTTGAACTTCTCAAATTTATACCAGTATCTGATTGTGTTCATCTCTCTCTCTCTCTCTCTCTCTCTCTCTCTCTCTCTCTCTCTTTCTCTCTCTCTCTCTCTCTCTCTCTTTCTCTCTCTCTCGCCCGCTCGCTCTTTCTACTCTCTATATTTGGATCTATTTTAAGTTTTATTGCACTAATATTTTCGTCTCCCTTCTCCCCCCCCTCTTTTTTTTTAACTCACATCTGTGTGCAGGTGTAGTGACCGTAGCTGGCATCGTCACAGCGGCAGTTGTAATCACAACCATCTTTCCAAGTCTCGTTCTGTTTGTAGATCTTGCCAGCGTAGTTGCACACACCTAAACCAAATCATGATAAAATAATTAAAGTGGGACTTATTGAGTAATAGAAAATAGTTGTTATGGCTATCAAGATCGTTATTTCCACGGGCAATTTCGTGAGCTTTTTGACAAAATATTTGCAACTCATGTTAACCTCTTTATTTTTTTTTCATGAGCGTTTTCCGTTCTGGTCAGTTAATCATCATTTGTTGTGAACTTTCTTGGATTCTCAAGTTATCTGATTCGTTGGAATGAAATTGTTGCTATGCGCTTTGTTATTGAACTTTCGTCTGGAGGAATGATATTAAAATTATTAGATAATGATTTTGTTATGTGGTATAGGATTGTGTGAACATTTCATTTACGGTAGAAAGATAAAAAAAAATCGCCAAAAAGACATAAGAGGCAAAATCAGGCGTTGGTATGTCCTTTGTGTTGTTTACCTATTCCGGATCCAGTCGTTCTTCTCGTGCCAGCCGGGACAGTAGGGACTGGAGTTCCTGTCTGGATCAGTGTTGCTTGCCCTCCGCTTGGTCCCTCAAAACCACCGGTGCCGGTGAATCTGGTCACACACAAGACAATTGAGAAACTTTTTAATTAAGAAATTCAAGCTAAGCAGAAGGAGCATCATTCAAAGGCTTATGGCAAGATCATTCTAAGATTATTTATTTTCCTAATGACAATTTTTAGCATTTAAACCCATTTTCACATAAGCCTACGTGTTTATGAAATCAGGTTCATGGAGGTAATAACCGATCTACATGTATTATACTCTTTTCAGTCCAGGCTCGATTTAATTTCGAATTTTTAGACAAGACTGATTTAAAAATTTATGTCAGCAAACCTGTTGTTGTCGGTAGGTGGCGCCACAGGCCGGAAGTTGGTGGTGTACGTCTGGAAATGCGGTACTGGGGTCACACTTGGGTCAGCGCATTTGGGTTTAACACAGCACGGATCGTCAGGATCAGCAACTAGGCTGCACCCGTTGGGCACTTGAGTGTAGTCTGGGCACCTGCGATTTACAAATGTGAAAAACTTGAATAAGTCTATAAGCAGTCCAAATCTTGGTCTCTCTCCACCTGAATTCTTCGTAGCAACAAATAACAAGAAATACGGAAATGATGTGGGCGTTGACCTTTTTCATTCATCCAATCGTAAAACTCCATCTGATCTAATATTCAGGAAAAAAATGTCTCGATGATTAAGGCTGAAGAGGATAATTTTGAGAGATAACATAACTTTTTTTTTCAATTTTAGCCAGATGATTCTTAAAATCTAGTGACCTTTATGAACCTCCGTAGAATTATAAACAAGCATTCCTAAGTAAGTCGGATTGTTGTTACTCATTTACCACGTTGTTTTTTCACGTCAGTTCAAAGAGCAGCAAGATCACTGATTCAAGGCCCGTCTTCAAATAAGATTGAGTTTGAGTAGGGTGTTAGAAACTGGTGATTTACGTTAAAAAAAGGCAGATTAGACGGGCAAAAATGGAGCAGGCTTAAAATTAGAGCTAATAGTGAATTTTGTGTACCTCTGTCTGCACTTGGTGTTTCCAGTCAAAGCATCCAGACATTCACATGACTTTGAGCATCCATCGTCCCACCTCTGGCCCTGAACATACAGTTTTCCGTTGTACAGACATCCCTCTGGAAAAACAAAAAGCTAAATTGTATTTTTCTTAATGCTGAATTCCGTTACGAGAACGGAAGCAATATTAAGCCAAGCGTTTTCAAAAAACCACGAAGAAATGTTTAATTCTTTTGGCATATGACTATATTCAGGTTATTGAGATAACACAGATTAGCTTAAACTTCTCTTTTATGATATAGTGACAGTCTGAGAGTGCGTGGTACCTGATTTGTTGGTCCTTATATTTTGACGGCAGATTTAAGTACCATGAAGATCGACTGGGGTTAACAGAATGAGTACGTTTCTTACATTAACGCGAGATCAAATCTTTCAATTAATCTAACATATTTGCCTTAAGTGTTGAGTAACTCAAACATTTTTTGTTCTTGTGATGACAACTACATTTCGACATTCAGCTTTGGGCAAACAACTCAAAATCAATGATAGAAGGCCTACTTCTCCGGTTGGTTTTGTGTACTCACGTAGAGTCGGGGCATTGTCCGGCGACCCTCCGGTGCCTGGCGGAGCTTGCTCTCCACTGGGCCTGGTGGGAGGCACGAACGTGTCGGGGGAACCCTTCACAATGTTCCCACCGTTACCGATTGAGCCGAAGTTGTTGGAACTTGACACGAATGTGCCTGACGTGCAGGAAATGACGTCACACGTACTGGTTGCAGACTGTTTGACGGTGCAGGAAGCGGGCAAGTTTGTGTAGGATGGGCATCTGGGGAAGTCAGACGGTTCTCAATAGTTTAAACTGTTAAGCTCTAATAGTGTCTTTTTTAGGATACATTGAAGATCTTGTTTGGTATAAGTTACTTTTTTCACTTTTAATTCGGAGAATTTTGTGTTTAAATTTAGTTGCTCCCCAAATCTGCTAGTAAATAGGAATAAAAAAAGAAAGAACATTTGTGTAAAAAGGTTAAGCTAAAACAAGAGAGGAGAAGATTGGTCAAAGTGGGAGACGTGGTGCGCTCAGAAAAGAGGGTTATCACCCAAAGCAAAACACGAAGTAAAGACTGCAGTTAAAATTTGCATGAGTAAAGAGATAGAAAGGAAAGTTTTTAAAAAGTTTGAGGTCAAAATTCTAAATATTGAGTGGTTGAGGCATACCTACTAGATGTAGTTTGTGCAACTCAGATTTTTGGCCTGTGCAAAGCTGTACTTGATTTCATTTTTTTT
>BMAT01007723.1:6139-20024 GCA_019649035.1 Elysia marginata | reverse complement strand
GTTGCTGAGCAATGGGCATTTTTCGGTTATTTCTGAAAGAGCCCTCGAACAAAGAGATGAACTAGAAAATTTACTCCAAATTCAAATGAAATGTATTAACAGCAGGTTTTGATAATGTGTAAATAACTTCTCAAAGTGTCTTTAGCCTCGCACCATTGAAACCACATGCTTTACCTGATCAATAGCCTTGAGAACGTCGTAGCGTGTGTCATGCATGTTGAGGGGGAACTCCATAGACGGGTAGCTGCTGTACTGCATCACACCTACACGGACTTTGTCTGGGCCGACGTCCAGGTCCTTTACAGTGTTCTTCATAAAGTCCTCGAGCTTCTGGAAGTTGGTTTGTCCAATAGAGGAGGAAGAGTCCAACAGGAACATAACGTCCGCTTTCTGAAGGCATCCTTTACAACAAAAAAAAGAATTAGTGTCAACATGGCTTCATTGATGAATATCAGTAGTGAGTGAATGTTTGATCAACAGTCCCAAACTCGTAATATCCGTCGACTGTGCTGAGCTCTTTTTCCTAACATTTCTTGAGAGCATTAATTTGTCTCTCGTTGTTTTCCTAATAAATGTGCTTTAGATAGAGAGCATATTGCAGTAACGAGTGCCAAAGTGTGTGATTCTAACAGCATATCTAACAGTTACTATTTTCTCAATTTGAGCATAAGAGTATACAAGATGTAACAAATAGGAGATATATTTTGACTGGTAAACAAATAATTTAATTACTTTTTCTTTTAGTAGAAAAAGGCCAGAGTGTGCATTCTTGGAACATTTTTTCTCTTTCTCAACACTTTTGTTGTTGCCATGAACTGTATCTCTTTGTTTGCAATACTATTATGCTGTTTCCTTTACAGTTCAAAGGCTTGTTGGTATGTTAAGGGGCTTTTAGGTTTAAAACCTTTTAACACATAAGGAGAAAGTAGCTTAGCAGAAATGCTTTGAGCGAGTGTTGAAAAAGGCTGAACACTAAAAATTTGAAACACATAAAAATGTTGTTTACCTGTTGGCGGTGGCAAAAATTGAGGAGCCTCAGGAATTTCTGAAGAAAGCAACACATAAATCATTATTAGTGACTATATGATATTATTTTCAGAGAAAGCGAATCTTTAAACAGATGGATATGTCACCGGATGCGAATATAGATAGGTAAACATTAGTTGTAATTGAGCAAGTACAAGAGCCATGTTTAGATGCCACGTATGACACTCTTTATTTCCCTGTAATTTTTTAAAGTATGGTATGTGGTAAGGCGGTTTGGGGTTGGGGGTTGTTTTTGGGTTGTTGTTTTTTTTGTTGTTGTTGCTGTTGTTGTTGTTTTCGCCTGGTTTTTTGTTAGCCACTCAATATCTTTCAATTTTGATTGAAATCTCTATAGTTCGTGTAAATGGGAAGTTAAACATCCTATTCTATCTTAACAATAACTGTATGTGGACTTTACAGCAACCGTTGCTTCCTTTTCGTACCGTTGCAAATCTTTGGCCCAAGAACCCCAGCTAAAGCTTTAGCGGAATCGAAAGTGTCGGCTGTGTACACGTATCGACTGTCTGGGTCACTTGCGATTCCATTCAGTTCGTCCACGTCGACGCCTTTACCGATACCAACCGAGTAGACGTCGATATCGTTCGCCCTCAACTCCTCAGCCTGCAAAATATGTATCGCAGGATAAGGTTATTGGTATCTATTCGCTTCAAATTGTCTTAATCTTGTCCTGAGTCTTATTGTCTTAATTAATTTTTTTGTGTGTAAATATGTAAAGAGTTCATGAGTTGTAAAAATAGTTCATGCATCATGTTAGAGAGAAAGAGGGCCAACTTCTCGCTGGATGAGTTTAAACTGTTGTTAAACGTTATAATTTCAGTGTAAAAAGTTTGAGAACGACCTGTTTGTGGCTTTCTGATTATCTTTACATAAACGTAATATGTTATTTATTTTAGGTTGTAATGAATAGTACCCTAGCCCACCCTCACCTCATTTCTTTTTTTTTTCCCCCTCTGTTTCTGCTGAGTTTAACGGTCACTTTTGGGGTTTATTTTTCCCTCCATTTACGAGCATGTGCATCCGTCCTTTTTTTCTTGGATGTTACTCAAAATAATGTCTACAAGTTAAAAAACAGTGCAATAGAATCAAGGGGTTAGACTGTTTACAGTCAGATTCAAACAATAAAGACGTGGTGTGGAGTGGTAATAGAACCATGGGAAGCTCGTCAGCATGTTTTAAAAACCAAAACTATAGACATAAGTGAACTAAGTTAACAACAATGTATAAAGCAACCGTGTTATTTATAGCCAGACGACTATTGCTGGATTGAGAAGGCTACCTACCCTGAGTTTGGTGAGGGCCTTGTTTGTGGAGCGACCTCCGGTCACGAGGACGACAATGCGTGACGTTTTGTCCCGAACCCCGGCGGTTGGAGTAAACATCTGGGTCTTGGCCGTGTTGAGGGCCCCCAGAATATCCTCGTTCCCGCCGACGAATGGCGCCTTGTCGACAGCAGCCGTGATTGCCGCGGCGGTGCCGTGATCCTTTAGGTTGAACACGGGCTGCGACTGGCTGCCGTACGTGACCAGGCCGACGTGCAAGCCTTGCGCGCCGACGTTCATCTGGTTCACAGTTTGTTTGACGAGGTCAAGTTCTTTCTGGTAGTCGGCTTGGCCCACCGAATCGGAGGAGTCGACTACAAAGACCACGTCGGCGTATCCGCTACATGCTGAAGAGATAAAGCAGCATAATTATAGAATTAGCGCATTAAGAAAATTTTGATTTTAAGTGAATTTCACCTGGTTTTTTTCTACACTTTTTGTGAATGAATGGTAAAATCGACTTTAAAGCAAGTATTTTTTAAAGTTTTCAAGACGACCAGGACATGAGATAAACTTGCTTTTTCAATCCTATTCACGAGCAATTAAGTTAATAAGAAGGGAAAGTGTGGGTAGATGGAAGGAGGAAGGAGGCTTCACTGTGTTTGTCACCTCTCAACGATTGTGTAACACTGTTTCGGATCTTTGGTATAAATTTGTTATTTATATTTTTTTTCGTGGTTAGAATTTTCTTCTTTATTTTGTTCAACACAGAACTTTATTATTTTTCTCTCGTAGGGGTAAATTCCAATAACATTTAGAATACCTTTTAATTTTTCATTGTGTCTTAGTATGGCGGGGGGTGTAATCGTCTATCAGAAACGGAGAACATTAAGGTCAAAGATTGACATTTTCTCTCTTGATAAGAAAATACAAATTGACTTTTTTACATCATCACGGTCTTGAACCTTGATCGTTTTTAAAATCCCTTAAAGATATAAGTTTCAATCGCTAAAAAACTTTGAAAGTAGAGTCTTCAACATGAGAAGATCCTCAAAGACTTATCTAAAATATAATGGAGAAAAGAAGCATCAAAGTTTACCTGTGTTTTGGGCTCTCGAACTTCCTAACAAGATGGCTGCTATAACGGCCAGTAAGAATCGGCCCTCCATCTTTACAGACTCTACTGACCAACCAATTGGGTGGTGGTGCACGAGTCTTTCCTAATGTGCGTTGCAATCCTCGCTCTTGTAGGCCGTGGTGCTGGGCTGGACCTTTTATATAAACTGGACAGAGAGATAAGGGCCCACATGCTGCCAGACATCCATCCTTGAGCAGATTAGGGAAGGGCAGGATGCCACACTGGCATGAGCAGGCGTGGGAAGGACTGGGCAGGATGTGGGTGACATTATTATGTTCTGAGATGTCTATCTAGGGTTAAACTGTTACATGGTCGCCGCAGCTTGGTCACAGGAAGTGAGAAAGCCTTCTGGAGCCCTCTTTACTATCAGTCACCATTTCTTAATTTTTCGTAAAATTGATAGTTTCATAACCTTCATGGAGAACCTCTTGTTGTTGATGGCCCAGCCTGTTGTGAAAGCTTTTATGAAAGACTATTAAACAGAAAAGAGTCGATAGATTTTGAATCTTTGATATGTAAGTTATTTCATAATTCAAGGATTTTTTAGTCCAATTTTCAAGCACTATTTTTGGAAATGGTAAAAAGATAGGTCTTTTTAAGTCGTTTGTTTATTTTATGTATTCAAATACATTTATAAGCAATAGTATCGAGGATATCTAAGTGCAAGGAATGTTAGCCCTCATATCAAACTGAAGACAGAAATCTATAGATTGGTGATCGTAAGTGGAAAGGATTAGCTGAGGAAAATAAAGTACAAAATAAGAGGAGGCAAACTGAAGTAAGTTAGACAGTGATGTAGAAAATCTCAGCGAGAGAGAGAGATAGATAGATAGAGAGAGAGAGAGAGAGAGAGAGAGAGAGAGAGGGAGAGAGAGAGAGAGAGAGAGAAAGATTTGATATGCAGTGCGTGATCAAAAGGACAGAATAGACGTTTATATACAGCAGACCTTTTTTTTTTAATCCACATGAATTGAATAAGCATTTTTTCCCATCATAAGGAAACAAAAAATTAGATTTAAGAATGGAAAGAAGTTCGTATTTGACAGCCAGAGAATGTGTTATGATGAGGAGGTACATCAGTGTACAAATCAAAGAAAAGAAGGTTGAGGAAAAGAAATCGAGCAGTTGGTTTTTTTTTTTCGTGGAAAATGGAAGGGCGGGTAAAAAGAAGAAGGAAGAGACAGATAGGACTTGAAAAGCAAAGAAAGAGAAAAAAATAATTTTGAGGAAACTAGGGTGAAAAAGGCACAACGCGCTGTGTCTAATTTGTTGAAGCCCTAAAAAACTGTCATGTGATAATGAAGTTTCAATGTGCAAGTGCTTTTAAACGAGATTTTTCAGGGTATAGAAAAGAGATTACATTTAATATACGACACGGCACAAGATTCTTGTTTCGAAACTGTTAAAACTCAGTCCGCTACGTCAAAAGTCTGAACTGTCTCATAAAGGATGCTATCAGGAAAATGTAGATGAAAGATAACCCTAGAGAGATCAATGTAGCTATAGGCATTGTGGAGATCTTAGGAGTAAAAGTGATGAAACTATTTTGTATTTATACAAGGTTTGGTACCTTTACAGACCATTTAAATACGCAGTTGGCCCACCGACAAACTACACAATACCCACCAAGATATTTTTCTATCAATAAACTGAAGCTTAGGTGACTAGGGGACGTTTTGTTTGTTGTCGGTGCAGGCGAGTTAAAAACGTTTTTATTGATTTTCAAAATATTGTTCAAATCGATAAAATATTATGATTTTGTATTCAGCCACCCAAAATTAGCATTAATCCTCGTGGGAATACTATTTGACGCCTGTAACCAAGATTGATTTTTTAAATGTTTTTTCTGCTTCTGTTTCATTTAGCGTTCCGCATTTTAAATTCATTCTGCGGTATCGACTTCAAAGAGAAAGGCGGAGTTGCAGCCCAATGCTAAAATTATCAATCATTTCGAATGCGTGTGAAAGTTTTTTTCCTTAATGGTAAGTTTAGTACCGTGCGACTAGAGGGCCAATGGTTTTGAGATAAGGCCAACTAGGAACTATGTTTAGAACGAGCAGTCGGTTGATCAGTGGCTGCTTACAAAAGATTGCCAGCTGCTTCCGGTAAGTAGGTATTACGTAAGTTGACTTGTCCGTCTCTTATGATTATGTGACAAACAGCACAGACTACTATCAGTTATGAATGAAAATGAGATGAAGTTATTCATAGTTAGCTTTGTCTTCACATAAATCCTTGTCATTTTTATCTCTGTTGTTCCCACGGTAATTTTTATTTACTGAGTTTATTTAAATTTACTTTCTACTCATTTTTGTTTTCGTTTCGCTACAAGTAGAAGTTTCATAATTCAATTTTGTATTCATCGCCTCTTGAATTTTTTGTGCGTGTGTTTTCTGTGGTTTTAGGCGGTATTCTATCTGAAATAAAGCCCTCAAATGCGATGTACCGTTCAGTAAGGACTTCCGAATAAATGTAAACACATGCTCTTCCCAGTTGTATCAAGGACTACAAATTAATCCCTGGCTTTACCATTTCCCATGCATGTAGCTTTTAAGGTCAAAGCATTCTGTTTGCAGTTATAATTTCAATTTTTGCGACCGATCTACATTACACTTGAGAGCCTGGGCATACAAAAGAAGCCTATCAGTTCAAAATACTTTAAAAATTATTGTCTTCACAAATTATATTTTGTTATTGACGTTCACATTATGTTTACAGAAAACCTTTTGTACCGTGTCCTTGATAAGATGACCATCCTCTTCCCCTTGTATAGCAAACATTCCCGAATAATATGTTCAGTCGTCTCTGCAGAGCTTCCACACTTGCACATTTCTGAGCCCCAAATCCTGAAAGCTCTGTCTGTTATGGTCAGCTCTTAATCTGTTATGGTCAGCTCTTAATGTAAAGAGGGATGTTGCTCTTTTCTGCCAAGTTTGTAGAAGTCTTCTTTGCGTTAAAACCTTTGCGGTCCTTCTTCCAACTTTCTCCTGCGGCTATCCTAATCATTGTTTGTGCCTCCTGGTATGTGATTGTTGTTTGTTCTTGTTCCAATCTTGAGCCAAGTTTTGCCAGTTTGTCAGCCATTTCATTGCCTTCGATATTGCTGTCTCCTGGTATCCACTGGAGGATGAGTTTCCCAAACCTGGCCTTTACCCCCAATAAACTTTGTCTTAGGGTGTCTAGCTCAGTGTCTTTGGTATTTTCCAAAATTTGCAGTAGCCATCTCGCGTTGCTGAGTATAACAACTTTAAACGTTATGGAGATTTTAACCTTGACCATATTTAGGGCTTCCCTAATAGCCTCTGCTTCTGAGTTGTAGATGATACTCTAAAAAAGAAAGATCCTTCCACTATACTATTACTACCATCTAGTATGATAGCATAAACTCCACTACCTCCATTTCTCATGGCATCAGTGGCAGATCCATCGGTGAAAATTCTTATCCATTATCTTTTGGGATATCCATTGTCCAGGTTCTTTTGAACAGTCGATTGTTTTTTTACTCTAAGACATGAGCCTTGGGTCAATGTTCTCTGTCTCCTTCACAATCTCTGAAAAGTACGCATCTCGTTGTGTGATACAGTTTCCAGTTTATCCAGTAATGAACGTTCTTAGTTCTTAGACTGTAAATACTAAAGTTTTTCCTCTTTAGTCTTCACTTACTTATGTCTTTGATTTATTGTTTAGTACGCAATTTGACACTGCTTTGTGTCAAAATCATTGCCTCTCTTTTCTTTTATAGACTGTAGTCCAGTGACTGTTTCCATTTTCAGAATTGGTGTTGATTTTAGTTCTCCAGTTATTATTCTGAGGCTTTGGTTTTGTAGATTGGAAGCATATTTTTCAATGTTCTTTCCAAGATTTTGTATCATCTCGTTGTTACTCTATCCTCTCCTGGAGATTTTTCAGCTTGAGATCTTGGATTGCCCTATCCAGTTCATGTTATGTGAACTGTTTGAACATCAAGTCTCTTTGTTAGTCAGTAGGTGTTTCCTCCAGGTTTTTTGATTGGTTCTTTTTCCTTGGGTCAAACTCAATATTGCTAATTTCAGCATATTGTTGGATGAGTAGGTCTGATGTGGTCGTATAAGTTACTGTGTTTCATCCCTTTTCAAAACAATTTGAGATGCTTTTTCTTCTACTCCGTCTGCTCAAATTTGCTATAAGTCTCCATAGTTTGTTGCAGTCCTTGTTCATATTGAGGCTGGCCTTTTTTTTTCTTGCCATCCCTTGTCTTTGTCCTCTAATTGTTTCTTCACGAAATTTCGCTGTTTTCTGTTTAGGTTCACATTGTTTACTATACTGAGGTCTTTCTCCACTTTTTTTCTTGCAACATTTACTTCATTTTAAGTTCTCCAGTTCCTCCAGTCCCTCTGTGCAATAAAGGCTATAATTTGTTCTTGCTCCTCAAGCTATAGCTGTCTTTTCGGATTTTATTATGGCCTCTGTAATTGCTCTGACGACTATTTATATTTTTTGCCATGACCATTAATATGTACTGCTAGTTCATCTGCAAGGGCTATAAAGTGATCCCAGTTTGCCTTTTTGTGGTTACATCTAGGCAGAGTAGAGGTTGTATTTGCAGTTGCGTTCGCTTCAACTCTTATTCCCATCGTTCCGATCGTTCCCATTACTTGCCTACTTATTTTGAGGGAAATATCCTCCGTAGCAAAAGCTAAATCTGGGGAAGATATTCCACGAGCGCAAGGTTGGTTGATCCACCGGGTTATAAAGTAAAAGAAGTCTTCCACTTTCTTTCCCCTGGCATCCTGGTTTTTATAGCCCTAGCTAGGTCAGTGATCGATTACATTCATAGCATGGAAAGCATTTTCTTTTCCTGGGGGAGGGGCATTAGCAGTTGTATATTGTGATTTTTTTTCTGGAAGTGTAGTTTTGTTCCAATCGTCTCTGCTCGAACTCCCTTAATCTCTGTAGGCAGTGATGTCATTTTTCACCAGGGTGATGACTCCGACTTTGGGTTCATCCTGTCTGTCTTGTTTGAAGTTTTGGTACTCTTTCGTTGTAAACCTTTGTGCGTGCTTTCGGGGAGGTATTAAATGTGATTCTTTGGATGCATGCAACTTTATAAAGGCGGTCGGCAAGGGCAGGCTTCTTCCATGGTATGCCCTCAGCGTTCCAAGACAAAGTCTTTAAAATTTACTCCTTTCTTTTGTATTTCTACCAGTAGTTTGGGGTTGTCTCTTTCGAGGCAGGGAGCCAGGCACACCATCTGCTTGTGGATAAACCGTTGAAGAAACATGCCAAGAATAATACACATTTCTAAACATCATTTTGAGTTCTGAGTCGAAGTCCTATTTTACTGCACCCAGAAAGTTGATGTCATCTGTAGGGATAAGAATCCTTAGTTTTTGTCCTTAATTATGACAGAGAGCGGGTCGGAGGATCCTCAGGTCCTGGTCACTAAGGCCCACTCCCAACTAAACTGAAGCCTTCAAAAGTGCCGAGGTAGCCGGAACCCCTGGCCCACCAAGCTCAGAGCCCCCCGCCCGAATAGAGTAACACCTTAAACTTTCCAGTCCGAATTTAATTTTGGGGTCATTCTCTCCTAGACCTATCAAGACTCATGACCTAAGTCTGGTCAGGTTGTGTAGGACGACGACATTTTTTCTGTTGTTCCCTTATAGGGTCACAATCCAATGCTACCCTGGTAACGGCCACCCAGGGAACGCGCCTCAACGCTGCACACCCGCCAGCGAGAGGCCTTGTTATGCCGATATGTTTATTTGCACCCTTTTTGTAAATGATGATGATGGCATTCTTCAATTACGGGTGACTTTTAAGGATAAGATGAGAGCAAATTTTTTGCGTGATTACAAAGCTTGGTGCTTCATTGGCAAACTCTACCGCAGGAGACGCAAGTATATCTGGTTACGGTCTGTTTCGGGAATTATCTTCTTTTCTTCTCATTCTCCCAGCTGAACCTCTTTATTTCCGATATCGCTATTCCAACTGAGACAGCTGATTTCCATATAATAAGCTGTGGTCGTTATGCAGGCTTTCCTCCGACAGAGAATTCATGACTGCCAAATTTATGTCTCGCTTACAGACGTCCATTATAGTCTGAGTGATTATCCTGGAAATGTTGCCTCTTTAAGGTCGGTAGCCATTTCTGGAATAACAGTATTTGGAAGCAGTGAAGCTGGCGGCGGGTTCTGACTGCGGCTAGCAGCTATGAATTTCACAGCTAAAAGTAAAAGCCATGCGGGAAATCTTTTGCTCATTACAAATGCATGAAAATCATAACAAGATTGAAAATTTCGTATAGATAAAAAATATAGATATGTTGTTTTTAGGTATTGTAGGGAAAAGATAGTAGATAAAGAGATAGGGAGAGGCAGGGACATGGGAGAGAGAGATATAAAGAGAGGAATCAACGCATAAATATAGTTGGAAGTTATATAAGCAGTAACAATGTATAAAACCATATAGCATTAAAGATTTTAGTATGTGAAGAGTCAAAGTTAGTGTAAATACATGTATAGTGGTAACAATAAAAAACCAAATAAAGTATACATGGACAACACTTCATTATTCATTGAAGTTTCCGAATGAATATGGGAATGAATGACTTTCTGTATCTGTCAGTCCTACATTTTGTAGATAATAAGCGCTCTGATCTTTGGGATCTTTTGTAATCAGTACTTAGCGGGCGAGACTTGTCTCCCATTATGTCCAAGCTCTTTTTAAGGTGTCATTGAGTAGAGCTCATCGAATGATGGCAGGCAGCATTGTGTTATATTTGTTGCTTTTTAATTATCTTGTTCAATTTTTTCTTGTCTTGCATAACTAGACTTCCTTTCAAAACTATTATCCCAAATACCAATATGCTTTGAATAGTGGCGGTGTACATTTTTTCAGAAGCTCGCATGTTATCTTAAATGATCTCAACCTTCGCGAGAAGTAAAAACGCTGATTTATATTGGACAATGCACTTACGTGGGATTTGCAGTTAAGTTTGTCATCTATCAGTATTCTTGCAGTTAAGTTTGTCATCTATCACTACTCTTAAATATTTATTAGCATCAGTAGTTTCAAAATTTTTGGTTATTAACTTGCAAGGGTGGAATTTTGCTAATTTTTTTTCTGAAATCTACAATGATTTCTTTTGTTTTTGTTACGGATACCTTAGGAGATTGTTTTCACACTAGCCGACAAACCTGTGTACCTCTTCAAAATAGTCATCACATATAAGACCTTGAACTGAGGAGTCGACTGCAAATTTGATAAAGTTGAGGTTGGGAAAGGATTTCCACAAATATTTGGTATGGTTAGTATAAAGAATGGTAGACAAAACACAGCCCGTGGCGCACCAGTGTTGTTAGTTATGGTTTTAGGTATTTTATCATTTAGGTAAAGCTATTGCAATCTTTCGGTAAGGAAACCAAGTATCCAGTTGGCCAAATGAGCGGACTGTGGGCGAAAGTAGTTTTTCAATCATCGCATATGGTTAGATGGTGTTAAAGGCATTCAAAATAATCAACAAAAAGTTCTCTGACATATGTTTTAGGGGGTTCCAAGTGCTTAAGGAGATCGTTGACTAAAAAAATCAAAACTGCACTTTCTGCGCGTCTATCAGCTTTGTAGGCAAGCTGAAATGGGTCTAGTAGTTGGCCCACTTGTAGCAAACGTTTGCACACGTTAAGCTAGCATTAAAGATGAAATGTCACGATCTATGTCACGAAGTCGGTGGCTATTCTATACTGTGGAAAATTGGGAAAACCACATTAAAATTCTCTTCTCTTGATATATTGAAGCGATGCTTTTAGCCTACCATTGATTTTCCTTGCACCTGTCGCTTTATCTTTCAATGACATGTCTCTTTATCTCTTTCTCTGTCTTTCTCTCTTATTTCTTCTCTTTGTCTCATCTTTTTCTATCCTTGTTGTCCTCTCTCCATTCTTTTTCCAATACAGGCACTCACACACATGTCCCACCCCATTCCATGCCACCCGGTAGCACGCAATATGGACTATTTTATACGCAAAATCTCCGGATAATAAATTGCGCTTGCAGTAAGCTACGTTTTTTGTACATTATTACTGCTCATATAATTTTCATTTTGCAACGGTAAACGAGCTATTGAAACATCAAGCAAAGAAATATAAATAAAGAAATTCATGTAAGAGTCAAGGATTCGAATAAAAAATTGTGTTTTCTCCTTTTCTGTTCACATTATGAATTGGTGTATACAAAACTATTGCAATAATATATCACCGATATCCATTTCTTGATTATTTTGTGCGTCATAATACACAACATCAAGTTCCTTGAAACAGCAGTAGCCGACTCGAATCGCAATTGGTGCATTTATTTTTAAATCTCAAATTCGTGAGTTACTTTTGCCAGGACATACTGTAATTAAGATTTAGAAGCTTTTTCACCCCCAAATGAGTTTAGATAAGCCTAAGGCTTTCTAGCAAAGAGTAGTAAAAGTCTCGCTGACTGTATCGTTTTTTTTTTTTATTTTAGACCTTAAATTATGTCGATTTTTAGCCTTAGCATTGCACCTAGGAGGTATTAAAAGCGGCCCAAGTTTTTTTAACATGTATTTGTTCAGCAAACTGACCCAATTATATTTTCACACCGACCTGTTGGTAAAATAAAATCTGCAGGTTGTAACGAAGTTTTCACTGTGATTTTAATAGTGTCGGCACGCTTTTCTGTAGTATCCATACTATTGGTGAAATGTATGCCGACCTATCAACTCGTAGCTTGGTGCCGTCTAACCAAACCAAAATAACTTTACTTAGAAATGGCTGTGTACTAGACGTTTGCTTAACATTGTAGCAATGCGCTTTTTTTTTTTAATCTAACTTAAACAAAGACCTGATCATAGCATTAAGAAAATTTTCAACCCACTATTAATTTTTACCCATGCCATTCCCCTTTCACGGACTTTAGGTCGACCAAAAATCAAGCAAGCTTTTTTTTGTGTCATGTTTGTCCGTCGGACTTAATTAAGGTTCTTGCGGTTATCAATCTGCATTAACTTTTTAATTTTCACTATGAACTGCTTTCTAACAGTTTACCAACGGGTCGGTATGCTAATTTATATCTTTTAGGCTTTAAAGCAATTTCAGCCTTTCCTCTGATGAATTGTTTAATGACGTTCACTTCAATCCAGTGCGAAGTCAGGTGGGCCGTCAAAGGGAAACGATATTTATAGAAATAACTTATGCTGCTTTTGTTACCTACATGTTTATGTCCCCTTGCAAGGTCATTTCTGGAGCGATATTGTCTTATGGGAGGTCTTTGTCTGAAGACGTAAATTATTATTAATAAGTCAGGTTTCGGGACCTTTAATTGGAAAAAAAACGCTTTTATTCCTCTCTCTATCAGTGTTTTAAATCAATAGAATTTGAAAGATATTTCCACAAAATTTTGATAATTGAATGCAAATTTAAGCCTTGGATGCTAAAAAAAAAGCACATTGTATAAAATGTCAATGCTGTAGCGGCCTGTGTAAGACTTCGTATGAGCGCACTGGCCAACCAGTCGGCTAGGCTACGGACTAAGGCAACTACTACACAGCGAGATCTTTTGCTGTGGCACACTAAGGTCTGTTCAGTCACTGCCAGTCTCGGAGTACGGAGCAGGCGGACACTCACTGGATTTTATGTCGTAACTGTTCACAAAGTTTCATTAAATTAATTTTGTTGTCTTGGATTTATGTGCTTTGCTTACTTCATTGTGAGACAGCTAAATTGGTGACCCCGACGACTTGTAACGGTTTTACAAGTTAGCTAGGATCTGTGGACTTTCAGTATCAAGTTTACATAGATTAGATCTATGTTCAAGTCTACTTCTTACCTTTAAAAGGACTGAGATTTACCAGTATAATGGCAGTGGAAAGTGTCGCTATAAAACTCCCGACCTTCTGGGTGACAAGTCCACTTGTTTGGTTTGCACAAGCCGAAGCACAATTCGCACTCAGAAACATAACCCAAGATGAAACCAAGTACTTTCACCAACACGGCGACACGGGCGCTGTCGCTACTCACAGCCCCGCCACCAAGCAACAAGTACGGTGCCTTAAAAGAGTTTTTAATCTCCGCATTCGGTCTGCCCGACGAGGAACGCGCCTCAACATTGTTAGATCTACGTGGATTAGGAGATTACAAACCTTCAGAGCTAATGTAAAATATGCTCAGCCTGCTGGGTGGCCACACGCCTTGCTTCCTCTTCAAACAAATTCTCATGCGACAACTCCCTGATCAAGTTCGTGCCTCATTTAGCAACTTCAGCCACATCTGACTATAGGGCTCTCGCACTAAAAGCTGACAAACTCTTTCTAGCTATGAATCAACACACAACAAGCCTTTGTTCCGCACCGCTGTCCTGTAGTAAGCTTAAAGTTCAATCCTTATGCTGATACCATCGCAAATACGGTTCTAGCGCTAAAAAAATGCCAGCCATCATG
>BMAT01007711.1:548758-563920 GCA_019649035.1 Elysia marginata | reverse complement strand
CTATCTATCTGTCTGTCTATCTATCTATCAATCTATGTCGATTCTAGGTTTTTCATGTCATGAAATACAGTGCTCTGCTTTTATAAAGCGCTTTTGTATACATTGTAGCCTAGTCCTACCTTTGTTTTATGCGACACGGTGTTTCTCGCCGTACGCTAGGTAGGCCCGTCATCAGGCAACTGTTTCTATTCCGTTCCCCCCTCATGCTCGTCTAGGTCGTCGTTAATTTGGTTCGATTCTTTTGCATTAGTAAGTAAATACTTTCTACTGTGCACACATGTCAACAAGATTTCATTTCTTTTGTTGGATTAAAGTTGGCTTCTTTGCTAAAATGAAATATTTTTCTGAAAGGTAAAGTATATTTTTTTGTGGAGTACGCCTTTGACTTTTCTATAATTTCCCATGAAATTTTAGTCTTTTTTTCTTTTCTTTTAGTTCCCATAAATGCTCGCTGAGAGCCGTGGCTGACTTTCTGTAGGGTAGCCTAAAGCTGGAAATATGTTGGTTGAATCGCGTTTTAAATATGTTTTCGGTTATGCCTATGTAGGTGTCTATTGTGTTGGTGTTTGTTTATAAGACGGTTGCTTTGTATACTAGGCTTTTTTTTCTAGAAATTTTCCTTGAAAGGGGCATGATCGTTTGTCCCTGCAGTTGCACAATTTGGTTGTACTGACTTTCTTTGAAGTTTCGCTGATTATAGGTTTGTTGTGACTGCTGATGATTTGTTTTATGTTGAGCGTGCAGCTATAGCTGAGTTTGACAGTGTTTTTGTTGATGACTTTGTGCAGCTTGTGATTTGGTTTGAAGCAGGAGTTGAGGAGGTCGAAAAACTATTTTCCAATATTTGAAGAGACATTTTTGCTGTAAGGTGGGTTGAACCAAGTTGCGCGTCTATTTTTCCTGCTCGTCAACTTTGGCTCTTTTGTTTCTTCATTTGCTGTCTGTTTCTTTTCTTGCATGGGAACTTAAAGCAAATAAAGAAGACTTCAAAATTTCATGGGAAATTGTAGAAAACTCAAAGCCACAAAAACAAAACAAAATGCAACTTGTGCCTTTAAGAAAATTTTTTTTAGCAAAGAAGCCAACCTTAAACAAAGGAAGGAAATCTTGTAGACATGTATGCACAGTAAAAAGTATTTACTTTCTAATGCAAAAGAATCGAACCAACTTAATGACAACCTAGATGAGCATGATGGGGGAACGGAAAAGAAAAAGATGCCTGATGATGCGCTTACTTAATGGACGGGAAGAAACACTGTGTCGCATAAAGCAAAGGTAGGACTAGGCTACAATGCATGTATGTATGTATAATGTATGTATGTATATGTATGTATGTGTGTGTGTGTGTGAGAGAGAGATGGTGTGACGGTGTTTGTATGTATGTATGTATCTATCCATCTATCTATTTATCTATCTATCTATCTATCTATCTATCTATCTATCTAACTAGATAATAGCCCCATTTTATGAAAAATGTTAAGCACATTAAATTATAAATACTTATGCAGTTTTAAATTTACCGATCTATCTGACTATCTATCTTCTCTTTCTTTCTCACATCCATATATAGTTCAAATCTTCATCTAACAGCTTTCCTATCTATCTCAGCTCTTATAACAAAGGGAAAACGTATATAGGCTATAGGTAGTATTGCGCTTTGAGATTGCAAAACGATGCTTACAATGATTGTAAGCGAACTCTTCTGGCTCTCCGCGTGAGGAGTAGGTAGAGATTAAAAACATATCTGATTAACACAGAAATGGTCATTTCATCAGCTATAGATAACAATCTACTTTGGTTTCCTTTTTGATTAACTCATTCAAGGTAGACGTAAATTGATGTTTTAGAAAAACAACCAAAAAATGCATGGCTTTGTAAGTGCAAAAGTGTAGACTCTAGCCACTCACCAATGACTTTCTAACTTGATTGCGCGACAGAGAGCATCACACATAACACTTTTCTCAGAGAAAAAACAAAAGTCCCGTATAAGCAATACTTTCCGACAATAACAAGAGCACTGAACCTAGAAATAAACATAGAAAAACATAGACAATAGATGGATAACAACAAAATTAGATAACACCCACACACACACAATAATTATATCTTATGCATTAGTAATGAGACGCGAAGTATCGCACTGCTTTCATGAGTTAATTGCCATTATACTTTTACAT
Organism: Elysia marginata; assembly: GCA_019649035.1. Classification (NCBI taxonomy): domain Eukaryota; kingdom Metazoa; phylum Mollusca; class Gastropoda; family Plakobranchidae; genus Elysia; species Elysia marginata. The sequence continues at coordinate 561,743 of BMAT01007711.1, read as the reverse complement.
TTGCAGCGCCATGCTAAATTATGAAGCCGGAGGCTATTATGAGGGAGCAAAGAATTAAATTACCCTTTATTGGATTCGCACCAGGATTATTGGTGCGATGAAACCGTGCCAACTGACAAGCGGCCAAGAAATCACACAGTCATATTGACACATGCAGGATATGTGCTCATCACTGAAACATGTGTCACTCTACACTACGTGGGTTGTCAGTATATAAAGATAAAAACTGAGGAAAGCAATAATATAAACACGAGAAAGAAATAACTAGAGTAAAAAAAACAAAGCATAACTTGGAACAGCAAATTAATAAAGTCCGGTGGATATCACCTAGAGCTTATTTAATGTTTTTTTTCGAAGGACGTGTCTTTTTCTAACGATTCAGTCCGACATTCCAATAGATGTGACTAAGAAATCCATCTCTGGTATAAACATGAAGAAATGAAACCTGTTACAGTTGTTTTTCAACTCATTTCCATTTGCTATTTGTGTTGCATTCTTGGATAGACTCCAGATGATCAAAGTCTAGAGACACTAATGCCATTAGCTGCTGCTGGACAAAACTGTTCTTAAAAGGCAAAAGGTAGTGGTTGAATATACAATCTAATTTTCAGGAGAGCATAATTGCGCATTTTTGTGCAGGGCAGAGAAATTTTAAACAAAAAAATTTTTCATTTGTCAGCTGCAGTGTAAATACACTTTTGTTAATTTGTTCAGATCCGGGAAATACTTTTCCTCCGTAAAAATTAATCCCGTTTTCCAACCTTGCCTTTAAGCCATAGACCGCGGATTGTCAGGAAATACGTTGATTGCAGCACAAGCGGTTTATCTTTACGCTAACTTTTGTATTGTTTTGCACTCTTAAACTCTCAGTGGATATTTTTACATAATATATTGCCTGATAAACACATCTATTTTGCACCAGATCTACTTCATCTTGTTGGGGGATGAATATATCAGATAATAACACCGCGTTTAGATTCTCGGTCTACTGTTTATAATTGAGAGAATCGAGGATACAGATTATTCTATGGTATAATTATGGAGGGCTTAATGTAAATGCAGATAGCGGGCCCCGTCTAGACAAACCAGTTAAAAAATTCTCTCTTCATTATCATCGATTCCGAGTCTTTCAGGTCTGAGCGATTTTATATTGAATTCGGGGAAAAAATCTGCATGGCTGATGCTAGAAAATAATGAACCTAAGCATCAATTTCGAACACTGCCAAGCAATGGTCTTATCAATGCGTCGTGCTTTTTATAGGCCATAATTAGTGCTGAAGTTTCCATACAGTCGCTCAAAACTTCATATATGTAATTTTTGTTTTTGATTTTTGATAAATGTTGAGAATGACATAGATGTATAATCTATAAAGGTAATGTATACAGCGTTTCCATTTTTTAAATTGTATGCGGCGGGCCTTTTAAAATCTTTCATCGGGGCTAGAAACTGCACTCGGAGACATATTTCATTACTTCAGGTCAACTTTACGTTTGGATATGTTGCAGTGGGTGTCATTGGGCTCGCAGTGCTGCTAAAGAGATTGGAGAAGCAACAAAATCTAGAGGGTGGTAAAGAAAAGCTGAAGGATTGTACGCCATGAAGAAATCAAAGCAGTCAACAGGTTTCGGACAAAATGAAGTCAACACTTAGGGGTATGAGTGGTTATGTAAAATTTGTCATGCTTTATTTAACATGGCATAACTTTAATAATGTTTGGCTCGAGACGCATCGAACTATAACTGGGAGAGAGATAAAAAAAAGAAAGCCATATTAATTACTAGCTGTTTTACATGAACTACTCCTAATTGGTGGTAAACCAAAAACACAGCAGTGCACTCAGCACCAATGCCCAGAAGCTTAAGCCTCGGGTTTTTTTCTCTAAACAACAGCTAAGAAAAAAAAAATCTCGTCACCAACAACTGTGAAACTGTACAAAACCGATTCATATATTGGAACAAAACAAAAAAAATTGAAATGGTGCTACAACATGCAAACGTAGATTTTTTTAAAAAAAGATAACGCAAAAATTGGACAGAACAGATTTTTAATGGTTTCACGGTGGAGGCCCTAAAATAACTAACCCTTTCAAAGCAAATTTTCTCCTAGAGTGACTGCTAAGGCTCAGATCAGAAAAATGTTGGTAACACAAAATCAATAAAATCAAGAAATAAAATTGCATACCTTAGGTGATATAATAGCAGCACGTTAAGAGAAGATTCTATTCCAGAAATAAAGAGACGAAAAAACTAAGTTTGACTTATCAAATACCCGACATACGAAACAGTTACCACTTTAAGTTTTTCTAAGCATAGATCAGCCGCATATTTTGCATAAAATACATGAACTTCGTCTGTTTGGGAGATAAGACTTACTATGTTACCACTATTATCATGATACGGTATCGGTCCAATAAAACGCGAATTAGAATTCATGTTCGTTGCTGCTTTAGGGTAGGTGTATCTCTTTGATATACATGCTATGCTGCTAACGTTAAAGAAGCTTTGAAGTAAAGTCAGCAATATCATTCTGTGGGTTCTATAGGGGTAAAATACAATTACCTTAAAACAGCTCTTTGAGGAAACTAACTCTTTAATTTTGTTTGCATTTTCATGTTGCTTATAACATGGAGCTTAAGAGGAAATAAAGGGATAAAAGGATGGACAGATATACACAGAGAAGTACCACGTTGTAAAAGCTGAGGATGGAGAGCGAGGCAGATACGCAGAAACAAAATTTGTGCAATCATCTTAAGCCTCAAAAGGGTAGAAAATAATAAACATGTGTGGGAATATGACATGAAAATATGCAAAGACATCGTTATTTACGGCTCACTAAGTTCAGTAAAGGTTTATTTAACCAGTGCGCATATTCTCAAGAGTACAAAAAGGCAAATTCGTGAAATAGAACACCCACATTATCAAGCGCACGCATGCACAATGGATGGCTGTCTGCGTGCATTTCTTGAATAACAAAATCTGCTCTAGAAACACAGCAAGACCTAGCTTTTGCCCTATTTTACGTCATCATTTCAGTGCCTCAGAAGTCTCAAAAGTCAACGTACGCCTCTATAGACACGTAACAAAATGCTTCTGAAGAACTGAAAATATGAACTGAATATTTTAAGTGCAGTTAGCGGTGACCTTTCTTGAGATCTCAATTCTTCTATGCAATGCTTCGGCTCTAGTGTTGCATGTGAAAAACCAAGGACAAATTGCACTCCAAATAACAAACGCAAATTCATCAAAAGCTTTCGAAACCCCGACCAAAACGATGTAGCCGCATTAGAACGTAAAGTTACAAAGGCTTATCATTCTTTTATTCCGGTATCTATAAAGATTATACTGGATATCTCATGCCTTTCATTAAATCAAATGAGCTGATGAATACAATACCAATCTCAATGACCGGTTTCGATATGGTCCTCTCTAAAAAAGTCCAGATGAAATATTTCAGGCAATTCGAACACAACCTGTATCTAGGTAATAGATAAAATCAGACTTATACAGACTTCTATGCACACGTCTACATTAGATTTTTTGCTACGGCGAATCTGTTTTTTTTTTGTTGTTGTTGTTGTTTTTAACATAGCGTGGAGGATTAACTTTACGGGCGCATTGTTGCAATACAAAAACCAAGTAAAGTTTACAAATAAATTATACAAAGCATTGATTCTACCTATAAAATTATTTTGACGAATTATTACTTAGATTTTTTGGGAAACGAATAGCTGTCTTCTGTTTGAAATTGAATTTTTGTAAAACCATCTAACTATACACCGTGAGTTGAAAATCCTTCAAAATGTTGTTGAAAGCTATTCCCAGCTTGGATAAACTTAACCACTGTCTGTAGGAAATGGGAGATGTTTTTGTAAGCTTAGTTAAAGCAAAGGAAGGGAAATAAATAGAATTTTTCAAACGTGATCTGAACTTCAGCTTACTTTGATGACTGGTAGATCTTGCACGGTACAATTACTTTATTGTTGTAGACGTGGAACTAAAGGTCATAGCCTAAAAGTAATTTGATCTTCTTTATAGATCCTGAAATAAAAAATTAAAGTGGACGAAAGCTTTTAAAGGAATAATTCTGTCTTGCAACACTCGTCTTCGTTCTGCCTTCAAATACAAAGGGGCACAACCGGAAGAATGACGCCGCAAAAGATAGTAACAGTTTGTTGCTGCTGGTTAAACAAAATTAACGTTTCCATTTTTTTTAATTGAACAATTTTGAACATAAGGGTAGTGTAGTCGTATGCAAACAACACGCTCAATTTTATTGAACAAAATATTTTATATTTGAGTCAGCAATGATAATACTGTGAAATAAAAGTTTTTGACGGCAAAGACTTTGATCATAAGCATGATGTGGGCCAAAACTTCAGCATTTCTAATGCTATCAAGCACGAGAAAATGATTGAAAGTTTAAAAAAGACATATTAATTCAAAAAATATATTTAGAACTTCAATCGTGTTTCCTTGCTAAATTCTTGAGTCGCAAAACACAACATAGCATAAGAAAACGATGTCTCTCGATGCTGATAGATTTTCACAATCCACAGCTATGGTATGGTTTTTTTTTTTGCGTCAGGGCTAGAATTTTTTATTTCCTGCGGTCTCCAGGAGACCTAGTTGTTTACTTTTCCTGTTTTAGCTGTTTATGCTACATACATCTTCCCTTTAGCAATAATCCACGAAACCAAAATATTCAAAAAATTTTCACCGGTTGCCTTTTGTCCACATTGATATTGCCCATTTTTTAATGTACACCCATTGGCTAGGCGCATTTTCTATCGATAAATACTTGTAATCGTCTACACCTAGATGCTATGCTGCAACGCATGAGTGTTGGTTCGACTTCTTCTACAAGATGAATATTAGCTGCCGTCCGCTGCTGAGTGATCGGCACTGTAAGATATTATCAACGGGTTACCCTGAAGACATCATTCATCTGCAAATTAATGGTAAATTATGTTTAGTTTGTCTTGGAAGAGCTGTGTGCATATCGACAGAGCAAGACGTTAGGCCTATATTGCGGTATAAAAGTCGGTATCAATGACTAAAGTCACCATCTTAGAAATATATAAATTTTACTAGGTCAATCGTGAACGTAATCATCTGTTTTACCACAACGACAGAGTTCCAAATTTGAAAAAAGAACTTATTAAAGATTCTTGTATGCTGTATAAAATTCGATTGTGAGAGTTTTCGTAGACATATATGATAATGAAAGTTATTAGTCAGTGGGGGTTACATACTTTGGATCTAAATTCATCTAAATTCATTACAGGTTTTGAGTTAGCAAGTTTTAATAGAGTATCCTACTTATATCATAATCTTTCGTTTTCAGTCATAGCGTGCTTGTAGAGAGGCTCAGATTTAAAACCAAGAGGTACGTTTCCAAGTTGCCCTATTAGCTATAAGCTAAAGGAGAACGGGATAATTCTGGATAGCAAGCGAGGAAAGAAAATGCGCTGAAAGCAAGACAGTGGGAACTAGCAAAATAAGCATCCTAACAGAAGTCTAAAGCAATAGTTTCCGAAATTCCAAGTAAACGATTACCTAACATTTTCCTCTGTCGTGGTAAACATCAGACAAAGCAAAAAACCACCTTCAATAGAAATAGATAAATTGCGGACTTAACCAGAATACTCGATGTAAAAAAACATTAAAGAATGATATTTTTTTTAATTTAAAATTTTTTAATCAGAATGGAAAAGAAATGAAAAGAACGAGCAATTCAGAAAAAAGAAAGATAAAGACAGAAAAACTGATATACAGTTAGAAAGAAATAAAGAAAGAGATAGAGAGAGAGAGGGTGGGGCAGTGGGTGGCGAGAAAGGGATGGAGTCGGAGGTGGTAAAGGAAATTAATCGGGTCACAGTGACCTAAGTAGATAGAGAATAAGAAAAAGAGAAATGTAGATGTAACACACTAAGATAGAGAATAAGAGAAAGAGAAATGTAGGGGTAACAGACTGAGATAGAAAATAAAAGAGGAATGTAGGGGTAACAGACTGGGGTAGAAAATAAAAGAGAAAGAGAAATGTAGGGGTAACAGACTGAGATAGAAAATAAAAGAGAAAGAGGAATGCAGAGGTAACAGACTGAGATAGAAAATAAAAGAGGAAGAGACATGTAGGGGTAACAGACCGAGATAGAAAATAAAAGAAAAAGAGAAATGTAGGGGTAACAGACTGAGAGATAATGGATAGATATATAAAATAAGAGAAAGAAAAGTTAAGAAAGAGAATGGCGAGATTATTGATAATTAGACAATAAAGATGAATAGCTCGACAGCAAAGATAAATATCTAGACAGTTAAGATGGTTCTCAGGTTCTTGTAGCAGGTCTCTGGTTTCTCACTCAACAAGGATGACAATTTTGACTAGTTTTAGTTGGAAACATGATAAGTCCTAGATATGCATATGTGAATATGCTATTAAAAATCACGCTGAGGATATGTGGCGTTTTAAAAACCTAACGGCCTCAAATGTAGAAGGGTAGAAGAATACTGCCTGCCTGTTCCTATCGCTCATACATCTCTTTACGGACTCCAAAGTTAAGCTTTGCATTATACCAGCCGAGTCTAGGCTGTATTAATATTATAGGTACAACAAATTTTATTTTTCTGTCAGTATAGATGCGTATTGGCAGTGACAGTTAGATCAATGGAAAGATTACTTCTGTTTACAATTTCGGTAACTCAAATGTATTTATGTAAGTAATTTGGAAATTACATAATGCGCGTTTGCAAATTAATACATATCTTAGGAACAGTTCGACCAAACTTGGCAATCGTATTAGAGACCCTAAAGTAAAAAAAAAACAATGATTTTAGTAAGATCTACCATTCCCATCACAATTGCGTAAACCACGGACCGATTATATCATGTCGGGTTTGAATTGTATGCTGCAAGCCATTAACTTGTAAGGAAAGTCAACTTTGTAAGACCTTCGGTCGATGGCTCGGTACGAGACAGGATAACGACGTAACAGCCGGAGCTAATAACAGGGCAACATTACTTCTACACTGGACTGGCCTGGTACATCATTAGCTTAGAGTTTCCTGGAAATACACAGACAGAATTGAGTTAAGTCAAGAGTTCGTTATCTGCCCTGAAGATAGAGAGGAAAAATCCTTAACAAAAACATTGAAAATTACAGACTTTTGGGTGTAGAATCTGAGAGCAGCCAAAGGTTACAGTATAGACCAACTTCTATCTGGTTTTGAAAAAATGAGGTTCTGTTCCTGCGTTTTCAATTCATTATAAGTAGAAAATTTCAAATTTTAAAAAAAATTCAGTTTAAAGATAGTTCTAAATTGGGTTAATATGGGGCGAAAAAGACGACATTAATAGGAAATATCAATGATAAATCCATTACAAGCTGTTTGAGGTAGAGTTTAGATTGATCAAGCCTCTCATAAATATTTCAAAAAGGTAAAGAAAGTGTATTTAAATAGGGTTAGGTTACTGCGATTTTTCTTTTTTTTTTTTTTTTTNNNNTTTTTTTTTTTTTTTAAAGATTTATAAATACAAAACTGAACAATAGTATGTACAGATTAGATTCTTTATAAAAAAAATTCTCGAGGATTAATATTTTCATATGCAAGTCTTGAGAATGCGACTGTTCAGTAAATTAGAAACAGAGTACGGTACATAAAATGAGCTCTCACTCAATATTTTTCTGATATTCAATGGGTGTGTAGAATGGACAACTTTACTTTCATAAATTCTTCTCAATCTCAATGGGACTGGTAATGAGACTTATGAAACTTTTTTCTAGTTTGCTACACAAACTGTAAAAAAATGGAAAACCCATGTTTAAAATATGTTTCCAGAGGTGAAAAACGTCTTAGTATTCTTTCAATCTGTCCCTGTCTCGAATAAAGAAGCATTTGTGAGTCCATTATTTCTAAAAAGATATTATTAATTTGAATACTCGTAAACTATACAAATGAGAAAGATTTAAAAGTAAAGCCATGATTCAAATTTTGACTTTGTAAAGAGCAACAAATACAACCAGCCTTTAAGTTTGTATTAACGTTTGGTTTGAGAAGCTTATTGTTCCGCTGTTTCCTGAGGCAAGTGAGGAAGCACGTTCCGGCTATATTCCCTGTAAGTATTGTAATTGTGTACGTGTACTTGATAGTTTCCGACTTTCCGGCCTGTTCTACCCTGGGGCAACGGACTAGGCTAAGACCTATCATTAGGATCTCGGTTTGTTTTAGCACTGAAATTCTGAGTTTCTTGAAATCAACCCAAGTTTCGTCATAAATCCTATGACTGAAAGGATAGTAAAACCTAAGAAAATGATGGCCCTTTGCCGAAAGGCACAAGGAGAATAGTTTCCTATCCAAGTGAAACTCCATATTTTCACAGACGAATCTTCATTAAAACACCATCAGTGTGCCACTGATAACACTAATAAAGGAATTTACTATCTGAAATGTACTTAGTTTTGTATGACTTGGGTTTCAATTTTGATTTATTTGTAACGATCTTACTAAGCATGTCCTTAAGTTACCTAAAATAAAAAAGTGCAAACGGTTAGTTTATTACAGGAAAAATTATTTAGTTCAGCACAAGACATAATGCTAATAAGATTCGCAAAGGCAGAAAAAATAAGGAGAAGGTTAGGGGGAAATGGGGAAGATGGCTAGGAAGAGAATGATTGCAAATGAGACATTTCGATAGAAGATTGTAAGTTAATGAAGTCATAAGAGAGAGAGAGAGGGGGGGTGTGAAGGATGCTGATAGAAGACGTAGAAGAGACACGCTATCGTCTCAGTTAGTTAAGTAGAAAATAGCTTATTAGTGTCTGTTCGCAGCGTGGGTCGCTATCTTGAAATGTATTTTAAGGAATTGAAAATTGTTCTTCCAAAGAAAACGAATTTGTATGATCCCATGTTTTGAAATTTCACGTATGAATGCGGTATAAATCCGTTGTTCAAGATGTGAAAGAAAATTCTATGATAGAAAACTGGATAAATAACGACAAAGAATAAACGAAAGCCATAGAACAAAGGAAAGCCATAACCCTATGAGAAAAAAGCAGGAGCAAAAATTAACTTACGAAAATGAGGACAGAGCCCCCGCCCACGTCTGTGACCAGGGAAAAAGTCTAGAACCTTTTCAATGAGTTATTATCTCCTGTTTGTCTTGCCCTAAAAATTCTAAAACGTTGATGCTATCCTAACTAAGGTTCATTGAAAACACTTTTGTGTAAAGGAGGTGCCAAACAGAGCTGTACAAAAAGGGTGTAAATATTATTTGAGTTTGAACATTTCAGATTTTAAAAAAAGATAATAAAGACACTTTTTTACTTATACATCTAATCCTGGGTTGTTCTTATATATATTCATTTATAACCAAAATCTGGCACTTGATAACTGGGTACAACTCTAGATTAGGTCTGAGGCTACATCTTTCTTGTTATTTATAGCTATATCAAAGAAATTGTTTTTTTTTTTAATTCTTAAAACATGAGTTTATGGTATTTCTTTGGCACATATCCTGCCCTTCTTGAACAAAACGAAATTCTAATAGTGAGAGATCAGTAAGTTGTTGAAATTTTGAACATGTTCGTTTTCCACTTAAAGTTTCTTACATTTTTTCTCTGATTATATCATGCGTGTGTTAAAAACTATTGTTTTGTTTCATATACTTTCTGTGATTTGACAACATGAAAAAATTGACATAATAACTTTTTTAGCCCACACTGCTGGTAAGATGAAGACGGTGTATATCTAAGACAGCATTGTAACTGTTGCGATAGGGACAGTTAAGGAGATCAAGCTGCCTTAATGGCGGGATATCATCTGCTTGCAAAATCCGATTACGTGTGAGAAGGACATTGCTACTGAGCTTATTTCTTCGACATTCCGATCAAGTTATAACTGAAGGCCGAGATGGTCACAAGACAGCACCGATTCAGTCGGCATTCTTCAAGATCTGCTGTCCATAACAAGCTTCACTCGGATCAATAATAGTATAATCTGGCAGTCGCTTTATTTTCACCCTCAACCTTTGACCTCGCTAAATACAAGTTTGGTAAAAATGCAAGTTTTACTCGATCGGAGAGCAACAGTTATTTATAGAACTCTTAACCATTTAAACTCACTGAAGGCTTAGAGTTACCGAAAGGCCTAAAATCTACGTTTCATTATTGACTAATACAACCAAAACAAAAGTGAGAGTTGGTTTTTTTAAATATTTACTCCTCAAACATTCTCTGACAACGAAACACTTCTGAAGTCATAATTCGGGAAAACCCGCTAAACATTGGTGCATAGCTGACTCAAGGACTGATATGCTGCTAAAAAAATCTCCTAGATAGTTCCCTCTAAGTTGAGAAAAGAGAATAAAAGCCATTCGGTGCAAGAACTGGTGAATTCAAAGGGTGTTGTAATACCTAAAGGTTATTTTCTTGAAGGGATGTTTGAGTTTTTATAGATTTATGCGAGAAGACGGTATCGTAGGCTGCAACCAACTTCTGGAATGATATTTTTAGAATAAAAGTCACTGATAACTGTTTGATTCTTAAATGATATCTGTGCAGCAATAATTTTGAATTTTGAATTAGAAAAGGTATACATAACATCGTCCGTTGACTTTTTCCATCTTGTAATTTTATTGGAGATGCTCCTGGGGACAGCTATGGTTTATTCTGTTCCTTCCGAATGGCTCTTAGAAGAAAGTTTAAGTTTTATCTTCCGTTAAAACCTCAAAAAGTCTCTTTTCATCACAAGTTTTGAATTTTTCCAAAACGTGCGAGCATATTGTTACCGTATGCTCTTATTAACAGAGGTAAAAAATATGTTAGGAGACACAGCTCATTGCAAAAAAAGGAAAAATCAACGAGGCTGTAGTTTGAATTGAAGACCATACTAGACATAGAGCCAACTGGATATAGGTTTAAAGGTGCACTTTATAGACTAATACTTGAGGCAACGTTTTGGGCCTTAAAATAGTTCAAGGTTTATGATGGATTTGCATTATTGAGACTAGCACGCAAAAATAATTTTGAAAAAGAAAGCGGAAAAGATATTAAAACACAAGACTTCAGTTGAAAAATGATTAACTCTGAGGAAGGAAAATGAAATTTTAATTCTACATTGGCTTTTCAACTTATCTTATTGTTAACGTTTTATTTATACAGTACGAAAATGGTATCACTGTGCCCATTTTTGTTGTACAATACACGAAAAACTTCAAATCCACCATAATTCAAGTAAAATATGCAGATTTCAATAAAATTAGCTCAAACTACACTCTTTATTCAGAACATTTTATCTTTGAAGACTTGGGTTATCAAAGCATTATCATGGTTATAGGTTCATTACTACAATGACCGAATGGCTCTCCAATAATTGGGCTCATGTAACGCTTTCTACCGGAAAAAAGAAATTGTCACCATGATTACAATCCTTTTAAGTCAATTTGAATTATAAGTAACTACATATGGCTGAATTACTTGAAGTAAATATCAACCGTTTCGTTTGAAGTAAAAAATTAACTTTCCATCATATAACAGATTTTATCTTGCTTATTTTTGCAATAAGGTACATGTTAAAATGTTTGGAACACACCAAAGAGAAAGCTTCTCATACTCTAGGTCATTATGTAGCACTTTCTGGAGCAACAGACATACGAACATATATGCTGGCTTTGGTGGCTACTAAACTAAATGTTGCCCTGTTGTCTACCATAATAAATGCTCCGATAGCTGCAATTCTTCGTGCATCTACGGCTCTGCCTTTTATTTTTCTGCATCGAGTGTCAGAAATATCCAGCTTTTCGCTTTGGAAGTATTGAACCTAACAGAGTATTGAGGTTCTGGACAGAGGACAAGACAAATTTCTGTAGATTTCGGTTGCGGCTTTGCAAATTTCCTCCAATGTTGTTATAGTTAAAAACTATGAGCTCATTGCCGTATTACACGTCGCTATTTTCATTTTCAAAACTGTAATGAAATATAACCACTGTGTGAATGAGACTGACCTATAATCTCAGTAACGTCATGTGGTTCTTGTGAAAACATCAATTTCTTCCGCCTTTCTCCTTGCAGATTCACCCTTTTGTATGGCAAGATACGAAAAAATATTACGCAGTTTAAATAAAGCGACGCTTCTAGAGTACTTTTGATAAACAATTTCGCACCAACAGTAAGAATTACTTGGTTGATATAATTGTTGGTTAGCTTCATTTTGAAAGTTTGTCGCAAAGGGAAAGCGAATTTTCAATCGGTAAACTTTTTGGTTCGCACATTATTGGGCAAGTCTAATTTTTGGGGGGTTCCTCCCACTTCTCCTACAATGTGCGAAAGCTAAACAACCGCTGTTCTCAAGCAGACCATGCTTGTTAATCAAGAAGCGTCATGCCCCCAGCCAAGTGTTGTTCCCGTGATTGACAACAACGAAAAAAAAAGAAAATAACAAAAATCTTTCCAGACTAGACGAGCGTGGTTTTTTTTCTATCAACTACAACGATCTAAACGCGGAAAGCATTCGATCCAAGACCCTCTCTGGTTCTTCTCGATTGAGCCACGTTGTTGTAATCCACCGACCAACACATGTTCGGCTCCCACATCACTTCCGCAGTGAAACAAGTGGGGCTAAAAATGAAGATATAGAAACTTGTAGACGAGAAATAAAAAGAGAACAGAGTTTGAAAGATTGAGGGGGGGGGGATTGCCATACATACGCACTTTTCTATTACCTCAAAAATGATGCAATGTATCTCCTCTCACTATAATTGTGCGAGAACTTAATACGATGTAAGGCATCTACTTAAAACCATTTTGATTGCATATTTCACCGCTGTTAAATTGTTTCCTTGGCTAGGGGGTCACAGCCTTGATTATCATTTTCTCTGTCAGGCACAATTGTTCAATACAATAACACCCACCAGACCGATTTGTCTGAACAATTGGGCCCTGTATTCGGCGCTTGTTCAATGTGTTGTCTCTCTCTCTCTCTCTCTCTCTCT
>BMAT01007711.1:497683-509121 GCA_019649035.1 Elysia marginata | reverse complement strand
TTCGGCGGAGCTCTTCCAGTCTCTAACAGTTCTTTGTGGCAGTCAAAACAATTATAAAATTCTGATTGTGACCTGAGTCATTGCATCTTGAAGTCTGGAGATCAATTAGATCCATTCACGAGAACAAAATGAGCAAAACGCATTATTCAGTTTTCATGCCACACCGCTGAAAAGGATTAAAAGTGATCACCAATATCAGTCCTCTTATTAGATATTTCATATCCACCCTCCATTTTAGCCGTTTGGTAGTTTATTAAGACTCAATGTCAGCCAAGAAAAGTTTGAGTGACATCTGAACATCCTTTTTAGCAATTCGAGGATCAGAGCACGACGAATCATTTTTTAAGTGCCAGACAAAAATAGTTTGGTGGTTTCTAACTCAAGTTTATCAAAGACAGTTTTCGAATGAAGCTAAATATGTGCCTTTGTTCAATTTTTAGTACGTTTTAACATGTTGAGAACCTAAAATTTTGTGCTGTAAGCATAGGATAGCTATCTATCTAGTTAGAGCTGTAAAATGTAATTCCATATTTCCTTGCTACAAGTGTTATTTGTGTGCCATCCGGCAAGACACTATTTGGAACATTCACCTCAAGGCCGAGGCCTTAGAGCGTTCAAAGGAATAACTAGTTTCTATCCTCAACCCTAACTCAATGAATTCTTGTACTACTTGTAAACGTTAGGTGACCTTTTACACTGGACAGTGTGACTTTTTACACTGGACAGTGTGACTTTTTACACTGAACAGTGTACACTGTTTCATTGCAGAAAATACAGTTTCTATGAAAGAACCACTACACTCGTTTTCTAACTACATCTACGTAGACCTAGAGATTCTATATTTAATTCCAGTAATGTTATAAATTTGTTGCAAGTAAAGTCTAGATTTAGACATGATTGGGAACAAAGCTAGAATTGTTCGGTCTTTATGTATATCTCGAGCACAACAGATAATAAGTCGCCGCACTCCCTATGCGGATATCACAAATATGGACTGTCTAAACCTAGATCTAGATTTAAATGAAAGGACTTCAAGGCGAATCTATAATTCTGGCGTAAATATTGTTATCTCCTCTCTATTGCGCTAAATAAACCCTAGGTGCAATTAAGTTCAGATATTGAAGCAATTTGGGACCTACAATAACAACAAGGTGACCTACAAAGTTCGTCATGTAATGTATCAACTATTACTACAATAACTCGCCAAATATCAACAAAATCCAGTGATAAATAAGGAAATGACAGGTGTTCAAAAAAAGTTACCGAAACTCACGAAAAACAAACATGGACCTCCGCACCAAAGCTGTTTTGCTATACGCGCTGCGCACCCCGAGAGCACAACGCTAACGCACTATACGATGAATTTTAAAAAGGGATCTGACGAATTACAAACGAATTTAGAATAGCAGAAAAACGGAAGCGTGAAAGAGAAAAGATGCCTTCCATCGCGGCACTTTCTGAGCAGTTTTAGCGATGATGATGTCAAGCAAATTATTTTCACAGATAAAAAACACTTTACTCTAGAGATCGCCAAAATAGACAGAATGACGTTGTTTACGATTAAAAGAAGTCGGTCATCCCTCTGAAACGGCTTTACCACGAAACGAATCGGTTTTTCGCAGAAAGTTATGGTTTCTGCTGGCGTGTGCTGGAATGGCAAAACCGAGATAGTTTTCCTTGATACGAAAACTTTAAAGTTTAAAGGTCAATTCAGAGATTGAAAGAATTACATCTTTCCGCTTAAACAAAGAACTCCTTCCCTCATGTGACAAATTTTATCCTCAAGGTGACTTTATTCTGCGACAAGACAGTGCTGCTTCGCACACAAGTCATGAAACCCGAAAATTTCTCATAGATCAAGGAGTTGATTTCATTGCCAAAGATACTAGCCACCACAATCTCCAGATTCGAATCCGATGGACTATGCAATGTGGGGCTTGCTTTTTGGGGTCTACATGGGACAGTCGATTCCCCTCACTGAAAATGAACTCAAAGCAAAAATAAGAGAAAGTGAGAAACTCAATCGCACTATGGCGCAAAAGGATTAGAGCTGTTGTTCAGCTGGAAGGAAGTTCTACATATCACTTGAAAAAACTGATTACACTGTCGTTCGTGGACTGCTTTTTCACATCTGAGGTGCGTGTTATTTAGAATCAAATAACTTCTAAACCAATAAAGCCAGAAATTTCAAACTTCACACACCTTGACATTAATAATTTTTCTAACTCAGTGTGTATGTAAATATCATAAACAGGTATGAAGTTATAGGGTGACAAAGATGAGGAGGGGGGCGGCATCCGATATAAAGAAGAGGAAAATTGTCGCTTACACACCTGGCATATGTGCAATTTCAAGCCAAAGATATCCTCATTTTCAATGTTCATGATACTAGATAAGGGGACAAAAGCAGGTAAAATTTATGAATTACCTAACATTATAAAAATCGAATCCACCTCGTTTTGTACGCTCACCGAACTATCTTCGGTCTTCAATAAAAAATGTAACATGGCGATTATTGGTAGGATAACGAAACAGACCCAAGGCCAGATCGTTACAGCACTTTGTGCCATAGTCTTAAGGGATAAGAATTATTATATTCCTCCAAAAATGTTTACTAGTTTTGACAATAAAAAAGCTCACAGGTGACTATCAAACATAAGGACCAAACTAGTCAGTTCTGTAAAAAAATGCGTGAAAAAATCCCTCAAAATTGGTCTACATGTATGCAGAATTGTGTTATGCAAAGCTATGTTCATTCATTACAAAGGCTTTGAAAAGCTTTCAAGGTGGTGAAAACACCATTTTGATATCTTAAGTCCTGAGGTATTGCGCTTCGAAAAGGAATTAAAGGGGCCAATTTTTTTTTCAGGCAGAGAAAAATAGTACTAAATTTTCATATCATATAAGCGAAAAGTGCATCACCGTGTTCTAAAAACATTTAACACATTTTAACATTATTTTAACTTTCAAATTATGCAAAAATAATTCTTAATAAAAATTTGACCGAGCACTCATTTCTTGAATCAGCCGGAAGCCCATGTCGACCCGTTTCGTGGAAGCCCTACTAAGTCAAATAAAATAACATACTGACACACTACTAAATGTCTTAGCTGAGCTGAGCGAAACCTTGCTAGCGCAGACTAGCGCTCAGCCTAACAGATCCCTGTGTTATCTGTTACAGCTCAACATCACCTTTCTCAAACATGCAAGAGGGTGACAACATTAAATCCCACGGAGCGAAAGGCGATGAACACATACAACCAAAACGAACAAGAAAGTATCAACCCACCCATTATGGTTCATTTTAAGGAACCCATTAAAAGGTAAGTTTCCGTCTTTCAAACTTTGCAGAATAGCTTTACACAATCATTACTTCTCTGCACAAACGTTTCTACATTCGTTTTCAAGTTTCTATACCATAACATATTTTACAGTCTCTTTGTGCACATCACTTCTGTGAAACCAAGGGGCATTACTGTGGTTTGTCCTCAAATTGTTGAAGTCGACGTCTCCTCCCCAATTATTTGATTAAACTTGCAACAAGAATCTAAACCACTTCAATCACCGAGGTTTGAATAGTTTGACGCCTTAGCTCTTGTTTTATGTAACACACAAATTTGCAAAAATGAAGAAGACGACGAAGAAAAAGAAAATAATTGAGTTTGAATACCTCATGAAGTGGTACCGTAGGCAAAGTGTGGTCTCTTGTCCTAAGAAACTGGAAAAATTGTATGGTCAACAAATATGCTGAAACTATAACTTCAGCGTGCACTTTTCAGCTATTTAAGTTTCTCCCAATTTCGAAACAATGGAGTTGAAGAAAAAAGACTTAGGTGGCAAATTTTTGTAATTGTTTTACGTTTTTTTACTTCACATATTTTGGCATTTATTTAGTTGAAAATAGTGCTTATATGTTTTTACGCCATATACCATTTAGCTTTATACACATGACTTTCAAGACATGATTTAATCATATTACTTTTAAAAAAAGCTGCAGTTTTTCATTAAACGTTATATAATGTATTCTAGGCATTTGCTTCTTCAATATCTCATGTCCAATCTTGGTTTGATGAATTTAAAAAAAAGTGGGGAATACCACAAAGGGAAAGTAATGGCAGACTAGCAGGTGCTGTCACTGGAAATTTCGTTACTGCCTTAGAACCTATGATCGAGTTTGATGCACGTGTAACTTGTCATGAGATAGAGCATTTGTTGGAGATTGCGTATATCTAATGGCATGAGAGAAATAAATGCTTGCTCATCTACAGCGTCTCAGCATTGTGGGTAACGCAACAACTCCCTGGTAAGCAGAAAACAATAGCGAGTGAAATTCTGCACCGCTACTTTCGACGGTTGGACAAAGGCTGATCTAGAAATCTAGAGAATGTAAAAGGAGATGAAACATGGATTTGAGGCTGTGACAAAACGTCGTGATTCTGTCGTTTGTGGTGGTGGACGAAGTATCTAAACTAATAACAGTTAAAATAAAAGTGTTTTAAATTAGCCCTTATCCCTTTTAAAATTTATAGTTATGTATTGTTGCAAATTTTATCTCAAAGACTATGATCATGGATAGAAAGGTGGGAAAGAAAATCATATGGAAAATCTAGCATTTGTGTTTTCGCCAAATAATTTCGTCTTGCATCACACAAATCTATCACACCGAGCATGACACTTTCTATATTTTCCTCAATTTTTTACCTCTGGACATAGCCTTATGGTTCAATTTAAAACATACCATTATCAACTTATTTTACAGTGCTGTTTTATGGTATTTATTAAAATACTTTGTTTATCATAACAAACTATAGATTCACGACGTTTTGCCACAGTTTCGTTGGTCTGTATGACTTGGAAACAACATCGCCACAGTACCGCTCCGAGACAGACACACCGTCAGCTCAGATTGTTACGTTAATCATTACATATTAACAGCTTTAGAGAATTGAAGGAAAACGGCGTGCATGCAAAGCCAGGCAAAAGAGGCTTGATACAACATCATGACAATGGTGGTGCTAACACAACTTTTCGACAGTGCAGTCCTTGAGTAAAAACGACAGACCATATGCGTCTTCCGAAAAATTTTTTAAAAAATGTGGTTTTTGATTTGAATACGTGTATGACTCTTCTGCTAAAAAGGCGTATAGTGTTCCAAATACTTGAATGTGACTGTTCAAGGTAACAATGTTTTGCAACCATCGCAAATAAGGCAGATGCTGCTACTTTTCTCATTCCAAGGCGTTGCTATTTTGAAAAGTATTTTATTCTGAGTTTCTGAGCGTCAAAGATTTCATGAAGTTATCAATATTTTGTGGAAAGATATCGACATTTGTTAGTCTATAAGAGGAATAGAAGGATAGTTTGTTTTCTAGTTAATTAGAATTACTTACATCCGATTCATTTGCATTAGTCGCGAGAAATAATTATGTGTTTATCGGTTTAAATTTATTTTCCGTTTACAGGACTTTTACTGGTGAATCAAACACATAAAGCGTCCTCCAAAAGAGATTGAACATCTATATCTTAAAACACGATGCAAAAGTAACAACAACAAAAAATTTGTAGAAAATATTTTTATTCTCAGATTTCTAAAGTAAGACTACTTTTAAAGGTATTCCCAGCTTCAGCGTACCGCACTTTACACGGTTTCAGAGCTGTTCAGTGCTGGTGATATAAATTTCCTGTTAGCTCTTAATCTAGGTAATGAGATTACAAAAGTTATTTTAGAGTAACGTCTCTGAAGTAGAAGGTAGACTCTATAATCTCACAATGTTGAAAGGCAAAGAAAACAAAGATATTGAGTAAGCCGAAACGCTTAATTTTCAGCACCTTGAGCGTTACTTTGAAAAATTTAATAAATGAATTGGATTCGACCCGTACAAGAAAAATGTTCTAAAAATGTCTGGTCGAAAGATACTCAACTGTTACCACCTGTATCCCATGGAGACGGGGTCAACTATTTTGTCTTCGGACACAGCTACAACCTGCTTGATTTGCTTAAAGTCAAATTTGAGACAGAGCCTTTCCCCCTATTTTTTTGTTTTGTTTTCATCAGCAGAACTTATAGAATTTTTTCGCAACGTGTTGATAAGTTCATCATGAATCTTTTAACATTGGGAACTTGAAAATTTTATTGTGAATCCCTAAAGAGGCAATACTAACGTAAAAATAACATCATCTATTTGCACTGGTTGCAATACACACATTTAGAAACCTCAAAATGAATACCTATATATTAATTGTTTAGTACAAGCTCGTAATAATAACAGTTTATCTTAAAAGCTTAATTTGCATTAAAAATAACCTCGAAAAGGCGTATTTTGCTGCTTCTAATGTACTACTACTACTACTATTACTACTACTTTTACTACTGCTACCTCGAAATCCAGTTACTCCGCTGAACAAAGTAACACATTTCAATACAACTCTTATTAATTCATCAAATTACTCTAATAATTCACAATTCGTAGACTTTAAAGCACGTCAAACGCCTTCTTTACTCCGCAAGTACATAACCTCGTAACAAGATGTGCGCCTGACAGGGAATCCTTCCTGCTTGCGAGCACAGTGTATGTTTTTATGGACATAAAACTTCCTCCAGCCGTCTCCCTCCACAGCCTGAATAGTTTTCAAACTCTTGCGGTGGCTGGCTGGGAAGACCACGTGATATTCAACAAAGAGCTGCCTGACACTGTCTAGCTCCCGAGAAGACAACATCTCTGGCAGAGCTGACCATTCAGAGCTTTCGATGTCCATCTTTACAATGTCAATGACCTGAAAGACACACAGAAATACAAGGGTGATAGAGAAAAAAAAAAGATAAAAATCATAATGTCTTGCAACTGGTCAAAATGAGTCTTAAGTCGAAATAGGAACGTAGTCTGTTATTGGTATCACAGAGAAGTTGATTTTCTCTATTTCCAAATACAGCAAACAGAAAAGCTCTATTTTGTTTCTATACGAAGTTATAGCTGTTCGAAGTCAGCAGGATTAGGACTTATGAAATTTCAAAAAGGGGAGAAACATGCACGTATTGACACTATTGAAAACTTTACAGGTGTATAGGCCTTAGCAACCATACCAATTAAATTTGAACATATAAAACATGAAATACAATATGAATCAGGTATAAAAACTGCTTAGAAATGGTTTTACCATCAATATCTGAAATAAAAAAATTTGAGCAATCAGTGCATTTCGAGATAATTTGCTCATGTCCAAGCCATCTCTGTCTTCTTTTCTTTACTTTTTCTCAACTGGTCGTATACACGTTTTTTCAACTATTTCCTTGTTGGTCACCTCCATGGTCCCATCGAATTCCCAAAATTCTTCAAAGACACCATTCCTCAAAACCCCTGAGTTTACTTTCAATCCTTTGGTTGGTTCTACATGTTTCTGGGGCATACATAAAACAGGTCGCACATTATACGTGTACAATTTCAATTTTGTGTCTTCCTTTATCCTCTTTGACTTATAAGTGGCACTTAGTTTTTGAAAAGCGGTGGCGACAATAACTAATCTAGCTGTTATCTCCCTGTTATGTTACCATCTACAATAACCACAATAGGGATTCAAAGTTATGTCGGTTATACATAAAATCAATAAGTTAGAAGAATCTTCTGAAACTGATATTCACAGACTTAGCTTTACAGTCTTATTGCAATGTTTGGTAAAGACCGCTTTTAAACGCAGAACAATGACATTTCTGTGGTATTAAAAACGTTGGTACTTTTAGGAACGGCAACTCAATGCAAACATTCTTTATTAAAGTGCCTTTTCTTTGTTCACTGTGCATCTTTTAGGTTAATTTTTCACAAGAATAATGTATGTAAACAAAAAATGTGAACAATGACCCTTTCGGTCGATGAAACTCAAATTAAATTTTCAACAACAACAAAAAAATAACGACGCAAGCACGCAAAATATGTGCGTGGAATCCTCCGAAGCATATTGTTATGGGTGAAGCACATTGTGAAGATGCTTATCCGTGTATAAATACACATACATAATTTCTGATGTGCAGTGTACTTTAACGAATACAAAAAAAAATTAGGATTGCTTTTGTTCGAAAAATTGTAATAAGATCTGTGGTAAGTTGAACCATTCTCTGAAATTTTCTCGCCCCTGGTTGCATCTGTGCATCTCCACAACATTGCACAAATTAATGCTTGTCATTTTGACCATGTCAGCGCTATTGTTGTAGTATCTCGTTTATGATATTAACTATTGACCAAAACTAGTCACATGCAACTATAAATCAAGAAATGTGTTTCAATTCTAATAATTATAGTCTCAATGAAATTCAAAGAGGTTAAAATCTGATTACATAAGCTACGTTTCAGAGGATCCAAATGAATGACACTGTTTCCAAGCTTCATCGAAACGGATGTAGACTAAATTGGTTAATCACTCGTTTAAGATTTGTTGTAGATAAGTCGGCTTTGAATATATTAATATAATTTATATAAATTAATCAATCATTAAATATGTTATTTTAGAGGTTGAAATTACACGAATATTCCGTTGCATAGTGAATTTTCAATGGTTTCTTTAGGCGGCACGTTCATTTTATTTTTTACATTTAATATTCAATATTCTTTATGTTTTCCTGCAACAACCGCAAAAGTAACAAGATTTACAATAAACTGCAGAGTGTCTCAACTAGTCTTATTAACCTTGTTTTCATGTCCAAGTTTCTTTTTCACATCTCCAAGAGTGAACATGGGCCAGCCCTTGCCGTTGACCCGAGTCTCTCCACCCACACCCCATGGATAAAAGTGGATGTGCGGCGTCCTGTCGTGTTTCTCTAGACCAAGACTAGGGTCGAAGGAGAACACGTGGCACCCATACAGACGCGAGGCATCCTCATCAAACGTCCAGTCTTTGCCGATACCCAGGGAGTAGATGATGCACGGCGGTACAGGTCGGACGTCCTCGTCATCGCAGATTTCCCACCCACCGTCATCCATATCCCCCATGCGGATTTTCCGGCGACAAACTGTCTGTTTTAATATTAGACCAAAAATGATTATGATACATGCACTATTTAGCTCATTGGATTTTTTTCTATCATACATGCATTATTTAGCTCAGCATTTTGTATGACATAATTATGTATTTTTTTTATTTTTTCTATGATACGTGTATTATTCAGAGATACATGCATTTTAGCTAACAGTTTTTTTCTATAATACATGCATTTTTAGCTTATAATTTCTTTTCTATCATACATGCATTATTTAGCTCATAGTATTTTCTCTATGATATATGCATCATTTAGCTCATAGTTTTTTTTCTATGATACATGAAATCTTTGGCTCACGGTTTGGTTTAATTGTTAATTTTGATTTATTCCCATATTGGTCCTGTAAAGGGCAGAGAGTGATATTTAGTCAATGATTTTAGTTTTGCAATCTTAAATATAAATATTTTTTAATGCTTTTGAGAGTCGATAGTTTGGCTTTTTGCGAGCAAGGCCATGAAAACATGTTTAAATTATCAGAACAGGTGAGTCTAAAAATCTACAACACACTTCAAACGAGCAAGTTTTTCCTATAGAAAATTATAACAAATAATATAGGCCTACGAAATTGACATATTGTATCCATCTTACATCTTGATTGTCGAGATAACTGTGTAAAGTAAGCGCGACCTGGGTATCATTCATCTGTTGGTCAATATCGATATTCGCCAATTTGTGGGAGATTGAGTTTCGTCGCAAAAAGCTTAGTTGGCGCTGATCTTTCCTGTGGTTGTCTTCGAATGGGGTTTTCTTTGAATAGGTCATAACTGGATAAAGGGAATTTATGGATACTGCCGGGAGAAAATCATAAAGGCGGTCAAACAGTGTACAATTTGAGTTGTTAAAAAAGTTTAGAATGATCAATTTAAAAGACCCTCTGCCAGTATTGGTTTTATTTTTTTTTAAAAAGCAGCATGTTATTATGCTGGTTATATAATGTAGGATCTGTATATGCATTGAGGGATCAAGGGTTTAAAATTAGCATTATTTAAATTCCAAGATTTGGATGACAATGAATAAGAATAATGACACTCCTAATAATAATAATAATTATTATGATGCTGATGATGCTGATGATGGTGATGATGATGATGATGATGATGATGATGATGATGATGATGATGATGATGATGATGATGATGATGATGACGACGACGGTTAGTGACAGTCAATGTATGTTATCTGAAACCTTTTGATTGGAGTGTGACTGTCTGACTCTGAGTTCTCCTGGACAGCTGAAGAGCAAATACACACACACCTAGAAAACCAAGCAATATACCGAGAAACTTCCAAAACTTCACCACTTGTACAGTCATTTTCTGTGAAGCAAAGAGGTATACAGCAAATAGATTTATACCGATAAACATTTGGCTAAAATCTAGATCCATAAATATAATGGGCTTGGGAGTAATAATCCATCAAACTATACGATTGCTCCATCTAGAGACAAATCTTTGAGGTTTGTTAATATAAGTGGAAGAAACAATAATTATTAAAAACCTTAGCTGTTCTTGCTTCCTATCACAGCAGATTTGAACGTAAAAATCTAGATTTAGATGTTAACTAAAACAGTGCTTTAGAATAAAACAGAGCTTTCCAACAAATCTGTAGTTTACCGTACCTTTTTAGCAGAATCTCGATAGTTCTAACCTAGCCGATTGGAGTTAAAAAGAAGTTAGATCTTTGATTTAAATTATTATAAGAGCGATGAACCTAAGGCTATAAGTAGAGATAGAGCTATAGATTTAGATAGAATTAGAGTACCGGAAGCTGGAGATTTAAATATATAAAGTTTGGGGGTAATGGTGACGCAATAGATAAATTTGTAGATGTAGGTTTGGAAAGGTGAGAAAAATAAAGCAGCTGAGCTCAATCTAATCCATAATCTAGGGCCAAACAATAAAGTACTCCCATTGTGTTCAGCAAAGTTGTAGCTAATTCCCTGCTTCATTGATTTGTCCTTGTAGAGCTGGTACAAAACATGTAGTTGCAATACTTTTGTGCTTTTCTAAATCTAGATTATGCATTTGAGTTTTCTAAAAGGATAAATAATTTACTTTATTCTTTGCGTTCCTGAAAATTTCTCTATGAGATGTAAAAACTCGCAGGCTCTCTACTAGTAAAGAATTATGTTTTAGCCTAAAGTTCTTTCGTTTCCGTATTTTGAAAATGCTGAAAATTTAAAAAATTATAATGATGATGATGATGATGATATTAATTTGGTAAAATTGTACGCCTATTTTTTACGCAGCAGTGTTGTATAATCACGACCCAAAATGTTTCGTCAACATTTTTTGTTCGATTTGCTTTTTATAGAGTTCATGCAAAATATCCGTACTTGGCACAAGTCTCTTAATCAATTTGTCTGAACATGGCCATATTTTTCAGTTCTATTCAATCAGTATTTTCAGACTTC
>BMAT01007711.1:466869-480912 GCA_019649035.1 Elysia marginata | reverse complement strand
TTCAATTAAGTGTAAAAAAAATAACACATAAAACTGATTTGCTAATCCTGAAATTGAAACAACTGGGTCGGCGACCTGCCTTGTTTGATGTTTGCAGATCGGTCAGAATATTGTTCACACTAATACCTTTCAAATGTGACAGTCCTCTAACACCCACGCGAAATGATACCCCTTCAACCCTCCACCCCAGTCCTCATTCGCTTCAAAGCATGCTAGCACCATGGTACAGTTTTATCAGTTCACTCTTGCTAAATTGGAGAGAACTTTCATAACACTGATTGACAGGAGGCTGAACCTGGTTACAAATATGACAGGTGGCTAACACGTAACAGGCCAAATGGCCTCAGACAGGCGTTGAGACCTCCTCTGGTCGACGCCCCCTCCTACATCATCATCATAATAATAATAATAAAATAATTGCAATAATAATAATAATAATAATAATAATAACAACAACAACAACAACAACAACAACAACAACAACAAACATTGTGAGCCCAAGGCGTTACATCAGCATGATTCTAAAAACACAAGGTGTATACATCCTGTATATAAAGCAGAAAATCCATGAAATCTTTGCAACATGCAGTAAAGGGCATGGATGAATAGAAATTAAGGCTTTCATGAAAATTCGTTATGCTACAGTTATTATTTATAAATTGCTATGGTATATATGACTGTACAAGTCACCAATTTACAATACTAAAGCACATAGTTTTGTTTTTGTTATTTTTGTTTTGTTTTTTTGTTTTTTAGTCTTAGCAATAATTGGTCTTTTTAAAATTTACGACAGTAACTTAAAAAACATGTTTTAATAATTATAATTGGTAAGATATTGATTTGAAAGGTAAGAAATAATATTCGTTTACAGATAATCACAAATACAGGGTCAAGCACCTTATTATTCAAAAGCTATTCGATTGCTTGGTGTTGATATTTGTCCCAGACTTGTGAAAATTTTCACTCCGTCGCAAAAAAGTAAAAGATTCTGATTATCTAGATTTTTGGACCTAATCTAAAAATTCAAAGGATTCGTTACTTTTTATTGTATTTTCTAAGTCAAAACAAACACTGGGCATGTAGGAATGTAACTCTTGAATATTATAGAACTTTTAGAAGTTTAAGACCTTAAAAATGCCGCATTTCATCTTCACTGGCTTGATGCTTCACCATAGGCCAACAACACAGCTACTGCGTGCTTTTAATATAACTTTCCGTCACCTAAGTCTGTCGGTTAGAGTTGCGCGGTGCCAGCCGCAGAACAGCGGTGCCAACACTACGCTGACATGTTACATCTTCATTGCCTCACAAACTTCGCAACACAGCGCCTTTTCTAGCCTATTCTTGGATTTCTGTGGTTTAGCCTACCCCAGTTGATTACTATGAAGATATCGAAAATAAAATAATAGATAGTCTTGTATGGTATCGATACCTAACCCAAATCAAGATGGCTGACCAAAACATCTAGCTAGGTTAGTATGAGAACGAAGATGTGCCGCGAAATTTTGCTTGGTTTAGGTTGATTCTAGATAGATGTAATAGATATGATCTAGATTCTACGTACAGTTTTGTGATTTCTGAGCCTACTGAGGACAAACTTAGTTTGATTTTTAAATTATCATGCTGAGCATTCGGGTCAAATTCTGTCGCTCTGCCCAGCTTGATTAGTCCAAAAACTGTTTGGCAGTTTGCAAGGTGGAGTACTTGATCACCTGGACCTGCCCACTGACCATGCCTTAGAAGCTTATCATCTTCATTAGAAGTTAAAGAACCCAAACGAGTTAGGATTTAAAAAGTAGAATGTAGATAAGTAAAACTAAAACTAAAACCACCCTTGGAAACCAATTTTATGCCTGCCCAGGCATGGACAGTTGCTAGTACAACACTGCTCTCTCTCTCTCTCTCTCTCTCTCTCTCTCTCAGGCTAGCTTACATGTACATGTATGTATCCTTCCAAGTCATAGAATGATAGATCTAGTCTTCCTTGCTCCACATTCATTTTACTGACAATAGTGACATTGGGCATTGGCTTACGTGATCGTTACTGAGTTCAGTTTTGAGAATTCAAGAGAGTGCTTGCGTTTCTTTTGTTTCTCTACCTGATTCTATCTTTTTTTCTTCTCTTTAATAGCGGGAGCTGAAACCCAAATAATGCAATTTTTAATTCAACATAAATAATATTTATAAAGGGTTTTCGTATAAAAACGTGATTGGGGAACATCATAGGGGCAGGGATGGGGGTGGCAAGTTAAAAGGTTTGGTAACTGGCCAATCTCATATATATTATAACACTACAGCCCTGGATGAAATGTCCATGGTGATTTAAAGTTTTTTTTACAGTTCTGTGCTCCCTCTTACTTGTTACTCTAGTTAGCTCTTCTACCCGACTCTTTCCTTGTGTGTGTGTTTTGGACTGTCATTCTCCTTTCATTCTGTCAATTTGATTTTTCCAGTTATTTCCCATATTGCTAAACACTAAATGACCTACGTGTTAGGCAATTTTGAGTTTGAAAGTGTATAATCTTGGGCTTTGTGAGTGGCGTACTGTTGAAAGATCCAGTCAAGACTTGTATAAATTTTGTAGTAATACATACCTATCAAAATACACATAATACACTAGCTAGTTTGATCTAGTGGAGGACAGGTTATTTTTTAATCTAAATACTTGTAAGCTCTTTGATTATCTAGATCAAAGATGTAGTCAAGAGTAAATTGTTGCACTAATATTTGTATGTATTGTCATATTCAGATCTAAATCTAATCAAGATTCACATCATAGGTCTACTTTATGATTGATTGTAGTCTTGATCGCTATAGGTTTAACTTAAATTTAGATCATGTAGGTTACTGGTTAGTTCTTGAGCAGCTAGGCGAAATCTAAATTCTAGTGTTTTGAAAGATCTATAATCTCTACCATCAATAGACTTGAATTAGCCTTAAATACATATAATATGGTACTTGGTAGCATCTTATTTTACTGGACTTGCAGCCTTGCTTGCACCTATGATTAATTATGTCTTTTTTTATGTGAGTGTAAATAATGCTTTTTAGTTTTACAATTGTTGCTATTTGTCACTTGTGAATGAAACTTCAGAGTGATTTCTATGCCTAAAGCTGTCCGCATGAGACTGTACGCCATACAATAACAATAATGATCTTAATGATTGTTAATTGTAGTTATTATTTTATATATACTACTATAATTTCTGGGGTGAAACAAAGAATAGTCACCATTCATTTCTTTAGTATTTTGCTCTTGGCATTTTTAATTAATGAAAATTAAGGAGAAAAGTTTTGCAATGCATTTCATTATTTTTTTCATTAGGATTAAAACACCTATATATATTTCTGCAACTGAGCTATCTCTAGTATCTGTCTTCATTTTTAAGATTCAATTCCTCTGCAGGCTCTGCTTTGTCTCCTCCTCAGCTCCTGTTTTTTCCCTGTATAATTTTATTTTCTTGCCAATGACATTTTCAGATGAAGCAGAACATTTTAATTTAATACATTTTCATTTATTTCAAGTAAAGGTTGTTTGTAGTTTGAAAAAAAATAAAATGATATCAGCAATTTAATTTTTAAATGAAGGTTTTTTTTTCTGTTTTACTCTGTTTCAGGTGTTGAATGATTCCCATTGTTTCAATTATTTATTTCATCGCCATTCTTTCTGCAAAGACTGGTAGAAAAATCGAATCACAAAAACTGAAAAGTAGAAAGAGTCTAATCATATTGCTCAAGTATTATTTCACTCAAAGTCAAAGAAAGTACACCAGGATCTGGAAGATTTATTGTCTGCCATCATTAGAAATGAAAGCTGAATTAGACAGTTCAGGTATGTCATGTTGTTTTTTTTTTTAAATATTTATGGCTACTGTAAATGCGATTGCTTCAAATTACTAAATGAAATATGGGTTAGTGGTAATTCATGTCAGTGATAAGTGAGCTTAGAAATTGTTCTCTGAGCTTTTTTGTAAAAATTTTCTAAAATCTCGTAAAATAATCTGATATTAAATTTTAAAATTTATGGACATTCAGGTGACCTTTAGCTATTCATGATTCAACAAAATAAAAATTAAAAGTTTTTAAAAATTCTTATCTTCTGTAGGTTAGCAATGTTATTTTATCCTCAAGAAGATTTCAAAGATGTATGCATTGATTAGTTAGAGAACATCTAGTTCAAAACAAAGAAACCATAGAAAAGCAGGCTGCATGGGTATATGCAATAAGAACAGATGATTTGGAGATCTGTCATCATAAACTAGTATTAGTAAAGGTTACATTGTAAGGTATGTAGTATAATTAATTTAAACTTTATTTGACAGACCAAGGGATGGGCTCAAGCCCTAAAGCTCCAACCAACTTTATTGGATCCATGGTCTCAATTGACTGTGGCCTTCTCGGCACATATCAGGGTCTGGTGCAGAAGATTGATCCAGTTATGAACACACTCACTATAACACATGCATTTTTGAATGGATTGAAATGTGACCAGCCAGAACTTAACCTCAGGTAAATTGCTTTGTAAAAAAAAGTAGCCCATTATTGTATTAACAGGTGGCTTTAAAAGAAAAGCAAATTGATTTATAAATATTAATTCTGAATGTTCAGCTCCGATTGATAAACCTGTATTGCAAAGTCTATCAAATTATTAAAACCAGTTCAATTGGTGCAGAAAAAATCCAAACATATTTTGGGGTTGCCGAAAATTCATTATCCAGATTATATATGCATCTTTAGGCTTATGTAAAGTTAGAAATTGAACTTGTGTGACTGTTCAAGACTTTTTTTAGACCTTGGCTTTCCATCATTGGCATGAGATCATTCACATCTCAACCTCTTTGTTGTTTATAAACCATTTGAAAGCAAAAAAGTAGATACCATGACTAGATTTCATTGTACTGTGTAGTGCCCTTCCTTTGTAAAGCATATTATCTAACAGTGCTATGAGGTGTTTTGTTTTAGGACATCCTTTCGCGTTGTTTTTTTTTTTTCTTTTTATTGTCTGAGTGTGTGGGATGTTGTTTTTTTTTTTTTTACAATATCAGTACCAATGCAGCATAAGCTGTATTTCTTTTCTATTCTAATAAAAATCCTATATTACTTTTCCTGCTTGACAATAATGTCTCGTGTCGAGGGTGAATGAGTGGAAAGTACGAAATTTCATTTTGCGAGAAACTACCACTTAAAAGTCTCTTTTAATCTTCATTTTCATTTATATTTTAGATCAATAGAAGTTTTAATATCTTCCAATAGAATCATTTTGTGAAAGTTTTTACGTTTGGGGGCTTAGAAAAAATCTGATTCAAAACAGCAACGCGTTTGAAGGTGAAAACTGCAATATCAAACTCATTCTGTGGGCAAGACATTCACATATTTCCTTGAATGTATAACTTTATAGCAGTCCAAAATTATATGTAATTGCCTAGCTGTTTGATCTATGGGCATTTTTTTATTATAACATAATACTTGACTATTATTTTTTGCGGCTATATTGAAAGGGTATGCATTATTTAGTACCCGGTAATCATAAAGTGATTGAAGACTTGTTGCTGATTAAAAGTAAAAATTGAAGAAGCCAAGGAAAGTTCCTTGAACGTATCTTAAACAATCATAGAAATTACGATCATGAAAGCAATTGCTAACAATGACAATAAAAAAAATGGATACTTTGTTTAAGTAGGCCCAATGTTTTTAATCCTGTGAAGTGAAAAGTTTTTAAGATTTTTTAGGCCATTGATCTCTAATCTTTTGCTCAAAAACTTGGTGAGTAATTTTGTTGAAAATATTAACTCCATATGAAAAAACTCCAAGACTAGAAATTGAGTATATCATTTTGTGAGACTGCTAATAAATATTCTGGGAGGGAGCATATTGCAACTGCAAGTACATACTTTTTCAGTTTTCACCTTATTCTGTTGTTTTCGTTGACTTCATGTCGGATTTCTTTTTTAGGCATTAAGTTAAGAAAAAAAAGCTGTGCAGGCCTTATGAAGGCATTTTCCTCAGTGAAATGAAGTTGTTCAAGTTAAAATAATAGGTCCCACTCATAAATAAACATGGTACAATCTCTCATACTTATGATTCCTGATGATGAATGAAATAAGCATGTCATAATACTCATCTTGTCCGAATTTTACACAGTTTGATTGAATGAAATTTTATTGTTGGAATGAGTATTTCTCCATGATTATTGATACTGCACTAGATTATCTACCACAACTTCATTTCAGAGGCTATGATACATACTGTTACCAGTACGTCTCATTTCAGTTTTTGTTTACTATGTACTATCAAAGATCTTTGCGGTGGACTTGTTTACATCAAATACCAAAGTTTTTAAATCTGTTTATATGAGAGGAAATTTCGTTTAAATGTCTGTAACAGAATGTTTATTATTCACAGTGCTTTTATCTTCTACTTTTGTGGTAATCAGATGGCCTTTAATTTTTTTTAAGCAGTTTCCTATGGAGTTTTTGTTAGACATTTAAAAATAATTCTCTGCACTAATTTAAACACATGCTTAACAGATGTTATTTCTGTTTTAGTTCCACAACCATCCGAGATATAAAGATTATTCATGCATCCCATGAGGCGTCAGAAATCATTTCCAGAAAAGCAACACCCTCAAAAATGACCAAAGAGATTGATGAAGTCACCAAACCTACATGCACTTCTCCCATAAAAATCATCAAAGCCACATCTAAGGCCCGAACTGGCTTTCCCACGTCTAGTGCTTCAGGCAGCATAAAAGAAACAGAAAATGTGCCAGTTAGTACTGTCTATGTAAAAGGGAGCTGCAGAAGAAAGTTATCTCCACCCGATAGTCCGTCAAAGTATCTCGACAGTGCGCACTCACATCGTAGGCAAAGGGCAAGCAACAGTGTTTCCAAGGAGTTCTCTGTGACTGAGGGACATGAACAAGGAAATGGTCATGGTAAGCCTATGGGAGCAATATGAACACACTTTAACCTTTTCTTGTTGCCCCAGATCTACTGTAATGGTGCCCATTTAATGCATCTTTTTTAGGGGAATTTTTCAAAAAGTCAAATGAGATTGCAGTCAGAGGCTATATCAATGTGTCGGATATCAGTAAGAGATTGATTGCAGATCAAGACAAAGAAATTAAGTTTTATGACACACACACAATAACATGTTGCCATAGCAACTAAAATAACATTAATGATAGGTGGAAAACAACATTAATAAGAAAAACATTTGGTTCTAGCTAGGACCCATCAAATTTTCCCATTTGTAGCCAGCAGGTTTTAACTTCATGCGTCTGCATCAAATGTTTTTCTCAGAGCATAAGATTGGTTATGTAGAGATCAAGAGAGGATAAACACCATCAAGGTAGATCTAGACACAACTGTCAAGCTTGAAGAAAAAAAGTAGTGTACAAAGCCTTTGAGCAAAATAAATTCCATTGAAACTATGTAGTTGTGAATAATTACTTATCACAACATGATATGTCTTATATTTTAGATAGAAAAAAACACACTAGTGCAACCCAATATACTTGGTTGCTCATTTAAGTTGATGATCACTTCAGTATGAAGGGTAGTGAATAAGTGAATAGGAATAGGGTGCTATTTTACATTGAAAATGTTATTGTTTTAGACTTCTAAAGTAATCATTCTGTTAGATTGTAGTATGTTCCAAAATATTTTTAGTATTTTATATTTATACTGAAAGCTTATAAATGCAATCATATTTAGCCACAAAGTTCATTTACTGTGTGCTGTATCCCTAGCCAAGGTATGATGGAAGGAATTTCCTCAAAAATATGTTGAGATATTTTCATTTGATGGACAAAGTCAGAGCAGCTAAGACTTATTCTCTAATATGTTTACAATGTTACTTTGAAAGATTTAACCATTATTTGGAACCATCACTTGTAGGGTTAAAAAAAAATTTTGTAACGTATTTCTTTGCCTCCCTCTCTCTCTAGATCTTCACAACTCAAAACACAGTAGTTCCAAGTCTGAGCTTCAAACACAAAGTCCAGGTAGAAAAATGTCCCAGCCCAAAAGAATGGAGAGAGGTGGGAAGAGAACCACTGTGAACTCTAAAAACAGTGAATGTTTCAGTGCTCCTACTCAATCTTATCTACAAGATTTTGATTTTGAGTCCAACTTGGCTTTATTCAACAAGAAAGCAGTCTTTCAGGAGATAGAAAACGAATTTCCGGAGCTTAGTTTGAGTAGCGGGCCACCTTTGGAACAGAAATACAGACATGATGAAAATATTCTTCAGCCAGGTGAAAGCAACATGGTGCCTGTGAGGAAACAGCAGATCAAAGTACCTGGAACTACAAAGAAGCTCTACATCACAGGTTTGTATGAAAGATTTGTTCAAATAGTTAGCTCTAACAAACATAGAAGGTTTTACCAGTTGACTTTTATTTTTTTTAATCTCATTGCTTTTTAAACTTGTTTGTATATGAATGCAGTTCTGTAATTTTACATTTTTGTTTTGCTTTGGGGATAAAGCTGTATACATATTGTGCATTTTTGTCCATGTGGCAAAAACTTTTTTATGTCTAATTGCTAATAATGTTAGCAGTGACTTTTTTGCTCAAACTAGTAAATAGCTCACAGTTTTGTGAGTTTAAGTGAGGCAAGTAAGAGTGGACTTAACTCCAATTAAAAAGTTCCTTGTCTTCTTTGAATCTATACTATAGGCTTACCTGTCTCATTTATGTGTTTGAGTTTTCTCCCTATGTCTTCTTTCTGTAAGCATGTTTCTTTCAACATCCCTGTAAGCATGTTTCTCTCAAGAAAAACAGTTGTTTATGTGTAAAAGATGCTTGCTGAGGGAGAGACTGAGACAGATGAAAAAAGTAGTAAAAGTTTGGTCATCATGAGTTCCCACTGCCATTATATCATTACTTTGATGTAGATCTCCATCTATTGCCAGATTTTAGTTAATATAGCTAACAGCTGAGGCTAGCCTTGTTTCTTTAACAGGTTTTACATCTCTTAAGTTTCCTTTAGAAGCTTATACAGAGCTGGGCTAGCTTAGATTAGTTCTTCTGCAGATCAAGGTCTAGAAGTAGAAGGCAATGCTTAGCTCTCTCAGTCAATACCTCAGACTATATATAGAACAGATACACAAACGCCATACGATGACGTCACAAAACCTGCACCCAACCGAAATCTCGTCCACCATATTGTTTGGCCTGCAGATCTTTGTTGCTATGTGCAAGTTAGGAGTAAATGAGCGGCGATTGTGCCCTGTCCAGACGTAAATGGCTAACGAGCCCAAACAAAACTAATGATGCAAATTTGTCAGTCTATAACTAAGAAGATTTTTAAAAACTAGAGCAGGATTTATCAAATTGAGGAAGGCAACATAAAATATATGACAGCAGACAAACTAGATCTAAGTAGGCTAACAAACAATAACACCCACCTACTTGCCCCTAAATTCAATCACACCCACAACATGACATTAAGCAGAACAAACAAATTATGATGGTAGTGGTACTACTAACAAGATTTATTAAAACTACATGAAACAGTTAAACAGCGTTTGGATAGTATGCATACGAAGTCTAATTACAAGGCTGCTTACAAATACGAACAAACTAGAGCATACTTCTCTCTTCGCACGTACAGACAGACACACATTGCTAAACAAAATTTAAAATTTACTAGTACATAAAAATTTAAATAGTGCAAGAACAGTGACACCCTAGATCTAAAATCAGAGTCTAACAGCAAACAAATACTGTTAATACCGGTAGCTTCAACCTCTCTCTCTCTCTCTCTCCTCAGGCACAGGCAGACGCACATTGCTAAAGAATTAAATATCTAGTATTACATATAGATTTAAATAGTGCAAGAACAGCGATGGCCTAGATCTATATTCTGAGTCTGGCAGCAAACAAACACTCTATGTAACTCCCTCTCTCTCTTCTCAGCCACAGGCACACACACATAAATTATTAAATAACAAAAATTAAATATCTAGTAGTGCTTCATAAAAATGTAAATAGCGCAAGAACATTGATACCCTAAATCTGTATTTTGACGAATGTGAGTCTAGCAGCAAAATAACACTCTAGGTAACTCATTTCTACACCCCCTTCTCTCTCTCTTTCTCTCTCTCTTTCTCTCTCTCTCTCTCTCTCTCTCTCTCTCTCTCTCTCTCTCTCTCACCACATCCTATTGTGCCCTTCATTTAAAATCAAAAGAGTCAATTAGAATAATCTCTTAAATCTAGTACCATTTAAATGTTTTACAGCTTGGGGAAAGAAGCAGTAACGACCACCTCTGCACAACGTCTTCTACATTCTAAATTTGACACTATTATACACCTAAGGTCATTTTAAAAGCACCTGCGAACAGATTCTGTGGTTTTAACTCGCTCACATACTGATCTAAACAACAGACTTTGCTCGTCTACTCAATGGTGTTTACAGCCGAAACAAAATGGCGGACTTCCGAATTCCGGAATTTACCGGACTCACATGAAGGGCCAATCTGTAAGGCCCTGGTCAGTACACAGTCTAGAGTGTGAGTCTGCTGGGCCTTGCACTGCTATTTTAAGGCCTTCATTTTACAGAGCGTATATAGCAAAAAAAAGCGAAAATAATGATTTCACTGTGATTTAAGCTTAAGAATTAGCAGATTTTTTTGCATATATTACAAGAATGATCAATTACCCTACCCTAGTTTTCTTTCAAACTAAATTAACTCTCACCAAGTCAAAGAAAAACTTTTTAATGTTTACACTGAACATATACCAGGTGGATCTGTCTATAAGCCTCAGGCTCTGGTGGATATCTTAAACAATCTGAATTAAACTTTAATCACTCGTTTCTCTTTTATCGTCCTATTAGACTCTGGACTTTTAGTTCCAGCCATCAGTCAAGAGTTGCGGGAACAGCTGTGTGCTCTGGCTTCTGAACATGGTCTCTCACACTCCAGGCAGCTGGAGTCGTTCTGTCGATCAGCAAGTGATATGGCCATCCATTTGATTGGGGGCAGCCACAGGTTTGTAGGGATTTAATTTTTCAAAACAACGGTTGTATTGTAAATGAAATGAAATTTGATACTTTTTGTTACCTTTTTTTAGAACTCTCCTTTCAGCAATCTTTTAAATAGATTTTTATGGAAAGTTTAAACTGTGATTAGAGCTTGTGTCAATAGTTTCTTTGAAATCAGCAACTTAATTTGTCTCTTATTTTAGCCTTTTGAGAAAATGCAATTGTGGTGTGCAAGGTAGGCTCTTATATTTGTTTGTTTGTGTCATTATGATACATTTGTGTGTCTTGCAACTTGAGTGAAACGTCTGAATTTTTAATTGAAAGATCAGATTTTTTTAGTATTTGTTTATATTTTGTATAAACAAAAGCCAAAAACAAAAACATTTTCAACATTTGAAAGCACTTAAGCAGGAGAAAATGTTATTCATTAAAAAATCTTTGTACAGTGGGATCCGGATAAAGTCAACACCTCGGGACCAAAAAAATGTGTTGAATTTAATTTAAGCAAGAGTTGGCTTTGACCATCACAAAAATATAAAGAGATACAAAACGGGGCTGCAAAACAGAGTTGACTTTAAGCAAGAGTTTTCCGTAAAGGTGTTGACTCTAAGTGGATTTCACTGTTTTTAAAGATACATTTGGAATTGTTACGCTGTAAATGTAAGTTGTTTCTTTTGTTTCGTAGAGAAATAAGATGTGTTGAAAAGTTGTTTTTTTTTCACAGTTAGCATCAGCAGTAAGTGGAGTTTTTGGATTTAGTTAATTCTTCTTTAATAGGTGTTGTTAAAGCCAATTATTATGTGAACCTATTTTTATTCAGAATCCATCCTAAAAACGACCATCAGATGCCAGCTGTTGTTGTCTTGTGTGGTGCTCATGATCATGGTGCTCTGGGAGCCTGCTGTGCCCGAATCCTGTCTTCCCATGGTGTACAAGTCACACTTGTAACCCCTAACTGTCCTTTGCCAACAATCACTACTCAAGAGATAGAACTTTTTAAGCTCACAGGAAATACTGTTGTACATAATGTCAAAGGTAAAGATATTAAAAGAAAGAAAAATATGCTCACGGCCAGTACTACATTTAATAAATCGCTAAGAAATATAAGAATTTTCACATTTGGTTTTTGTTTTATTTTATGAGTCCAAAAATTTTGAATAGAAAAACAAATAAGCTACAGTGATATTCTTTGTAGAAATTAAACGCTTCCAAAATTGTCTAGATATCTCTAATGAGACTTGTTTTATAAGTTTCATTTAATCAAATAGACCTGGTACTTCAGAGATCTAGCATATACTTCAGAAAGATCATAAAATTCTTAAGCAAAATCCTTTTTTTTAAATTTTTTTTTTAAGAAGAATTTGTTTTGAGCTAGCTTGAGAATGCAATAAATGTTGTAGTGATAGTGATAAAAACTCAATGTAATTATTTACTTTAGCTTAGCATGCAGTGCTCTTGTTTATATGACTCCACATTTTTTTGAAGGAAACAGCCACTTTTTCTTTTAGTTTTGGGATTAAGTTTCTCAAAACAGAAAGGTTTCTCCACCAAACAAGATAACTAGAGACAGAATACAGCGAAGACAAACAAGTGCCAGAAGACATTCGAGGCCTTCTCAAAAACCCTTATGGAAACAAAAGAGCCCAGCTACAATCCGCCTCAGTGTGCCTAGGATCAAAGCCAAACAACTACAGACAGAGACAGAAAGAAAACTATGTATGTTGGAACAGTTAGACTCCCAGTATCCAACAGATAAGTTGACACATGTATACACTGATTGGCCAGCAGACAGAGAGCTCTGTACAAAATGTAGGTGCTGAAACCTATGTATACAATACGCAAATGGAAAGACAGAAAAGAATTCTGATGCCAAGGGATATACTCCACGCACTTTAAAGCGGAAGCAGAAGCAATCAAGACAGCTGTCTCATGCCTCCTGAAAAATACAAATCTCTACCTCTAAAAATATTGTTGTTCTGGTGCACTATCTGTATTACAGCTTTGAACTCAGCTAAAGATACAGACCTGTCTGATCTATCAGACTCTCTGGCACTACTGACTGAAACCCATATGGTGGTGGTGCAATGGATACCCACGAACTGTGGAATCTTAGGCAACGAGACAGCAGGTGGGCTGGCCAAAGACAGGTCAGCAAAGAAACAGCAGTCAGTTACGTAGAGAGAAGCCAAAACTGTCATAAAGAACACACAGAATGAAAAGTTGATGCAGCAGCACCATCTGTACAACAAAACAGACCCATACTATCATCTTAGCAGATGAGCACAGGTTATCTTATTTAGCTCAGAACAAACTACAACAGGCTAAACTTTCACACTAAACTTAAGATCGGCCACAGCAGAAAGTGCCATTGCCAAACAGGCAATATGGCAGTATAACATATACTGCAGGACTGTCCAACTTATATCGGACTAAAAAGCTCTTACTGGCTTGAGGAGCATTACGTAACCCAAGACCAGAGATTGAGAGAAGCCTGAGGGACCTCCACTACATGGCTGCATTCATGAAGGATAACATCTTTGCTGTCTGAGGCAAAAAAAGGAGAAGAAGAATTAAGTTTCTTTGAGTGTTCATATGTGCAAATGTAGTCAATGCACGGCGTCTTGCCAGCGCCAACTTAGTTCTCCGTCGGCTGGGCGCAGTGACCTTGTGACCCCGTGACCTGGGCCTCGCCTAGCTCAGTGCCGACTGCACACTACGCATTTAACTATTTTGTTAACACGTCAATTAATTTGCTCGTTGCGTCTAAGCTTATGGTAGCATCAAGCTCAAATAAAGTTTATACTAAAGTTAGAACTAATGCAAACAGTATCCTCTTAGTTAATACACATAGTTCATCCAAGTTTTTTAATATTTATAATGCAAATGGACTGGTACAATTAGGTCACGATGACACAGAAACGGAATTGAGATTTAAAAACTAAAATAACTAAATTCTTCCGCGTGGCCTTTAATTGAATCAAACATGAATCAAAACAGAAATAGCACTACCTTTGTTAAACGTTGGTTTGAAGATGATCTAAATTCCCGTTCAA
>BMAT01007711.1:417318-465779 GCA_019649035.1 Elysia marginata | reverse complement strand
CAGCAAGAAACGATCTTTCCAATGGTACTAATCTTGAGGTGCAAAGGGGTTATGAATATCTAGCAACGCACGTTCAAATGATACTTTTGGGGACATTTTCGTGATGCCCAGGCGCTAGAGCGAAAACGGGCTTGCCCGCTATCAGTATCCAATTACCGGCAGGTAATAAATCGTGCATGCGACGGCGCCGGCAAGCGTCTGTGACAGCTGTAGAATATATATCGTCTCCTAAGCTCGGAGTAACTTTTAAAACTAAGTTGCTACCCCGAGCGTTACAAAAAGACACCGTGAATGATGCAAAAGGTATATGGCCACCTGGTTAGTTGTTTTAAAGTCTACATACATTCACTTCTTTATTTTACCTCCATATCCTTTTTGTCCTCAGGCCTCCCCAAAACTGTTGACTTAGTAGTGAGCGCCTTAGACTCTCCTTTTGCCTCCACGTTTAATCAACAGCCATGGTATCAAAATGTTGTAGCCTGGACAAAAAGTCAAGATGTTAAAGCTCAAATTTTAGCTTTAGACCCACCTCCTCAGGGTCCAGGCATGTCCACAAGGTAAATAAAGATTGTCATATTGTTTTGTTTTTGTTGTAGTGAAATCAAAGTTAGGTAGGCAGTGTACCACTGAGGAGTCAGTCACTCTGCCTCCACAATAAAAAGTGAAAGTTTCTTAGAATGGAAGATACAAATCGTTTAGCAATGAGCTGCACTGGATATTTTCTTGGAGACTTCCTGTATATCTCCAGAAGAAACTGCTCCATGAAGCAATATCTAGTTTATACTTATGGCACTATTTGTGTTTGTTATTTTTATTAACCATCTCTTAAAGATTGCTATGAGGGTTGTTTTCTTCTAAAGCCATCAAGATTCTAACTAGTTAAAAAAAAAAGTTGATTAAAACCATGCTTACTTAGTCCTATTTTTTTGTTATTGGACAGAAGCAGATGAATCTCGCCAACTTTTGGTTTCAGTTAATTTGTGCTGTTAAAATTTTTTTCTTGTTCAGTTCATGTCAGAGAAGTCGATTCCATTCATTTGTTAGCTTTGATGAGTTGCTTTCATCACTACCGTGTGAAAGCAGAAGAAAGTTGATAATTTTATCAGAGAAAATAAAAAAAACTTTAAAAAACTAGCTTAGGTAAAACAGGAACACATGTGGTAGATTAGTGGGTCCTTATGAAATCGATTGTAAATTTCCGTTTGTTAAAGAAAGAAGGCAGTGTTGGAACTTCTGAAAAGAAAGCAAACCATATTTAATTAAAAAGCTTTTGTGTCAGGTATATCTAAATTCTGAAAAGTCCTTGTCTGTAATTGTTATATCTAATACAAAACAGTCAAGTAGTAGTATACAATGCAACTGTCATTTTTTACCTCTGAAGGCAAAGCAACAAATTCAGCAAATACTTCTTGTCATCAAATCCTCTACCTTACAGACATCAAATTGCAACTGAAAAGCAGTCTTGGTCTGGAATCCTTAAGATCCAGTGCATAAATCTTTACTGAATGTTTTAGAACTAGAAGCAGTTGATATCCTCTTACTGGAGCAAATGCGAAAGGCCTATAGAATAAGAAGTAAATTGCTTAGTGGGTCATTTTTTTTTTTTTGTTAAATTTCTAATAAAAGCTAAATAAAGATAATTAAGGTAAGGTTGAACTGGGATGTAGAGTTTACAGCCTAACAGTGTTAAGCTATGGTTCTATTGAATGGTCAGGGTAGGAAAAAGCAAAAGAAATGGTCATTTGTATTATTTTAACTACAATTGCTTTATTAAAAGAAAAGGAAAAAAGTAGCAATTTTTCTTTCTCTGCAGGAAAAAAAAGCACAACATAAATGTTAGAATATTTCAAAAGTTTTAGTTTAATCTTCTTTAAACTTTGCCTCAATGAACTCTGTAAGAAATTCATTCAGTTTTTACTTTTAACTCTGTTTTATCAAGGTGTAAAAATGACTGGAAGGTATCACTAATGGTTTTTTTCTTCTATTTTGTTTTTAGGTGGAGCTTGTTTAAAGTCCTCCCATTGGCAGAGACATCTCCTCACTGTGGCAGTTTGTACTTGTGTGATCTGAGCATCCCCTCAGCTATTTTCGCTAAGTTGGGTATCACCTATGTCTCACCTTTTGGGTCAAAATTTGTAATATCTTTGCATGAGCAAGACTAAGTCAATATTCTACTAAAGATTTCTGTTGGTTAAGAATGAGGATAAAAACGTATTTGTATCTTGAAGTTGTTAAGTTTTTTTTAACAATTTTAACATATACCTTACAACCAGTCCATTGAAGTTGCAATTTTCTCATTCAAAAATGTTGAAGTTTTCATGGATGCATTTCCTGATCTTCCAAATGTCAAAAATTGCCTGAACTTTCCCT
Organism: Elysia marginata; assembly: GCA_019649035.1. NCBI lineage: Eukaryota > Metazoa > Mollusca > Gastropoda > Plakobranchidae > Elysia > Elysia marginata. Next base: position 463,409 of record BMAT01007711.1, on the reverse strand, counting down.
ATTTTCTGACAAGAGTTTTTTTTGTGTGTGTCAATTTAAATTAGTCTGTATAATTTAGAAAAATAAAAAATAAAAGCCAATTTTGAAAAGTAAAATTTTTTTATTTATTATAATATTATTCAATTTTTTTTTTTACATTTGGCTTATTTAGAGTACCCAAGATGATCATTCTATTTGATTTTTTTTTAGACTGGCTTAACTTACATAATTTTTATCCTAGTTACTTGACTGAAAGGCGCTTCAAGCTAATTGCTTTGTATAGATACACTTTTTTTTAAATACTCATGCTTCTCAAAATCAAACCTGAGTTTTAATTCTATTTCGTTTATATAAATATTAGAATTTTGACAAGAAAGGTATACAGTTTAAATCTTGATCTGATTATGTCATTGTCTGACTAAAGCATATTAAAAGGCAACTGTATGGATTTCTTGATTTATTAAAACAAGAGATTGTTTCCAGCTTTGGTTAATTGGATTTCTTCCCTTATTAAATTATCAACAGTTGGGAAATTTGTTAAAAGACAGTAATTTAGTTGTTTTTTTCAAATTGCAAAAAGTTGACTTTAACAAAAATTTTTAATGAAAATTACTAATGTGTTTTGGTTTTGTCAGGATTTCCTTGCAGCTATAGTATTTTGTTGAGGTTTTTCAATAAAATGCAAATAGCTGCTTTGTTATCCTGATCTCTAAAGGGTAGGGGTTATTATTTTTCTCTATTGTGTAGAAAATGCTCATATATATAGTACTTGTTGTTATAAGATTTTTTTAAAGAAATTAACTTTGCATTTTCCTGTGTTCAAAGGTATAGTTTGTTGAATAATATTCATGTCATCAAAATGCCAAAGCATGTGAATGACACATACAAGATTATGGTCATGTAAGGGATGTGAAAGTAAATGCAACTTGGAGTAATTAAACTGTGTTTTCTTGCCCATTAAAACTAAAATGAAGTCTAAATGTTGTTTGTTATCTGTTACAAAATTAAAGGGTCTTTGTTGAAAGAAAATTTATACAGATATATTTTTTGGTTGTAAATGTTTGTACAGATTTTCTACATCTAAAATGGCCTTTTTCTTTTCTTTTTTTTTTTTTGGCCTTGGACAAGGTTGCCTTCCAGTTTAGTTTCCTCTTATGAGTGATTGTTTAACTCTTTTTTAATGTGCAGACTAGGGTAATAAGGTTTTTTCTTTAGAAACAGACCCTATGCAGACTCAAAATGGAAAAATGTATATTAAAGTTTAAATTTATCCTCATTGTAATAAATTTCTTTCAACAATCCAGGGTTTGGGTGTATTAAACGTATCCTTTTTTTTCTGTCCTATCTATAGATCTCCTTAAAAGTTTTTTAAAATCACATCCCAACTAAAAGTCCATTTCAAGCTCTAAATGATAAAATTATTTCCTCTTGTAAACCATTCAGAAACAAGCAAAAAGAAAGGAGCTTTCAAGTATGTTGCAGTATCTGTCAAAATATTTCCAGTAAATTATTCAGTCATGATATGGAGTTTAAAAGAGCTTGTTGATATTTTGTTTAATTTTTTTCAAAAGTGGTCAACTGCCAAAGACAACTTATAACAAATTTTAAATGATGCTTGATTGAATCCAATTGTTGTGAAGTTATGTTTTACTATCTGGTCCATGTGTTTAATGTGATATTGTTACTTGAGCACTTTCCAGAGATAAATCATTTGTTAAATGCATACTACCATTGCTCAACTTAAGTGTTACACTTCATTTTACATTGACCTTGCATGGAATTGCAGTTGCACGGGAGCTGTGCAATGATCGAGGTGTCTTTTTTAGTGGAATCAATGAACATGAGCCTGATATATTCTAGCCCATATTTTGATTTGTTGGAAAATGATGGTGATCATGAAAATCTTTTGTTATTAATTGTGTTCTGTGTTTAAAATGTAATTCAGTCAAATATTTACAGTAATTTAAGTATACTAATTATAGATTATTGTTTAAAAAAGCTGCCAATTAATTATCCTGATGGCTGAACTTTTCCTTGCACGCTCAATATCGCAACAGTACATGATGAAGGGTTAATTGTTCCTTTTCATTATTAAACCAAATATTATAAAGTTTGCCATCTCTTTTTACTGTTTCACTTTCAGTCACTGCATGAGACCATGTATTTTGTTCAGCAAGGCCTCTTTTCTAAATTTATCTCAAGGCTTTTTTCCCTTGTTTAAAAAAGAAGTTTAGTGAGAATATCTTTGTTCATTAAGCCAGATGACTCTTTTTCTTGGCTTAACAAGTGTAGTCAATCAGTAACTACTATAGTTGTCACATTTTGTATGTCATGGCCAATCATTCTGCTTATTACAGACATGAAAAAAGATGACAGGTATTACCAGTCAATATCGAGTCCTTAACTAGCAAGCAACCACAGCACCTCATGTTTCTGTAGATGAGTAACCAACTGAGAAGTGTCAGTTTTTGCAGTCAGTGTTTAGTGTTCAGTGTTTTCTGTATTTATCTCATTCAAGTAAGAAGCAATACAGATGGAAAGATATGACTTTAAGTCAGCTTTTGGATTGATATTTGCAGAATACAATCAGTTTGAATATTGACTTTTAGACTTTGTGAATAAATAGACAGTTTTAAAGCATTCTTTTAGTTAAATACTATAATAATTAGATGATTTCCCTGTTGCCATGGATGGAATTTGGACCTTTATCTTTCTCTGTGAATGCACATACTTAAGCACTTCCATTTTTTACCTCTTTTTCCAAAGTCTGCCTTGCACTCACCTTTAGTTTCAAGTACATTGCATATTTGTATTTTAGAAATTTTTAAATTCTCTTTTTACAATTGAAGAAATTTCATTGCTTTGAGTAAAATTAATGGCAATATTTGTCCAGGAAACTTGACCCTCCTTCTCAGAACATGAATATTGCACATTTAGCAGTTTTATTAATCATTGTCTACACCCCATATTTCAAAATAGATTCATGGCATCTCTCAAAGTTTATATTGTAAAAACAAATTTAAAGGGATTATAATAGCAGCTTTTGATTTTGTTTAATCTTGTTATTCACATAATCATACTATCTTATTTCAGTTGCGCTGTTCGGGGAAATATTTTGCCCAAGGCAAAAAGTTGCCATTTTTTTTTCTTTTAAACGGTTGTAATGGCCTTAATCATTGTTGTTTATGCGTTCTGTACATTCATGCCAAAACCATTTTGGACATCTTTGGTTTGAATTACTGTCAACAGCAGAACAGTTTCATCCGTGTAATAATAAGGATTATTGATATTGTGGTCAGCAGTTTTATTGTCACTTGGAATTTTTAAGTTTAATTTGATACAGTGAACTTTTGTGAAACCGAGATTAGATGATTGTGCACAAATGACTTTTTTCTTATAGAATTTATCATTCGGTTAAAACCAAATGATTTTTGCAGTCCCAAGAATTTCCTTAACAGGATTCAAATATATTTAAACTTTTTTCTGAACAGACTTTGATATGCAATTGATCTAGGGCATAAATCCTTAGTAATCTCTTCATGCTTATGAAACAGAAGAAAGCATTCTTGGTTCCAGTATAGTTTTTAGAACATTCTTAGATTGTTTCTACCTATCTAAATTTGTTAGATTTTCTTTTATTTGTTGTTCACGGTTTTTTCAATGAAATGCTTTTGCCCATTTTTGTAAGTTGTGCTTCACTGTAATTAGTACATCTTCTGCTGACATTTATTGCAAACTTGGCAAAATATAGAACCCCAATGCCATTCCAAAAAAAAAAGAATTTTCATCTTTAACTTCATGTGGCAGTTATCCCAAAATTTCAGTATTTTAGCATATTTTATACTGTTGGGTCGAACAAATTTATTCTTGTACATGTCTCAAAGCACTGCTTTCTGGATCACTTTAGAGTTTGTGAATGATTCTGGCTTAATAATCTCAATTTGAAGGTGTATACCAGCCATATAATACTACTGCTAATATATATACAATGCTTGCTGGTCAAATTTGTATGCCATCGTTGCTTTTTTAAGCGCCCAAATTTGCGTTTTCCTTTCCATTTAAGTATGTATTTCTGTGCATTGTTGCTTCTGATCCAGTTCAATCTCAGCCCATTGGCTGATTATTCATTTGGCAGTGAAGCAGCTTTGCTTGACCTGCCCTTCTTTTTAACATTCTATTCTTACTCATAACTTGCTCTCATAAGTCCAATACCCACAAATAAGCCTGAGATAAATATGCATCTGGTTGGCACACTCATGTCTTCAAGTCAAAGGTATTTAGTATTTGATCAGCATTCAGTCTAAGGCAACGTTTCTGGCAGGTCTTCTTTACCCAAGATTTACTGAGAGATACAATTTTAAGAGCAAAGTAATCTTGAGGATTAATTTTTTGTGTTTTCAGACTAAAGTGAAGGTCAAGGAATGAATAAGAAAAGAACCAATTTGCAAGGATGTTACTTTTATAAGCTGATTTTAAACAATTGCAGATTTCAAACAGTTGATAGCAGCCTTTTCTTTACAGAAGGCCGAGAACAAATATAAAAAAAGAAACCGAAATTTACTAGTTCCTGTAAAATTAGAGTATAACTAAGAAGCTGGGAAGCTAAAAAATTATGTCCAGTCATCGCAGATATGCGGCTATGTAATAAGCTCCCAACTGTTATCGTTTTCAATCTTTTATTATTCATTGTGTAGACCTCTCTGATATTCCATAAAATTTTTAACTGTCCATTCATTTCAAATTTATATAAAGAGAGAATTTGCTGCCCTTAGCCTTATTGTAATAATATAATATGGAAGATAATGTGAAACCTTCTGAATAAGAGAATGAACGCTTGACTTGTTTATCCTATCATGATAGTCCCACAAATAGACATTTCCCTATTATTTGTTGTTATTAAGTGTAGCACACTGACAGCTTGTTGAACTATGTGTACAAATATAATGTAATCAGTTTTGAGAGTCAAGGGAGATAGTCAAATGAGCCACCAAAAACAATAGTAGAGTTTTTCTGCTTGCATCCCTATTTACAATACAGTACTATGATTCTAGTGAGACACAGTTTTAATGGCGCATACAATTTTTTTCTGTTTGCTGGCCACAGCCCAAAATTGCATATCAGTACATTTGTTGAAACAACTGCAGAAATGTATTGCGCTATATACGAAATATATAAGGATTTTGAGACTTATTTTAAGTTATTCCTTTTTTATTAATACATTTTGGTATTTAATGCATTTAAATTTGGTGCGAGTTAGTGCAGTTTTTGTATGCAAATCTTATTATTTTCTGTGCAAAATTCCGCAGTGACGGATAATCGCCTCAGTTTACAGTACTACAAAAAAAAAACCAAAAGAGTTACGGTTTCATTTTATAAGGGATTGGTAGTTCAACTTCTGCTTATAAATATAAAATAGAGATATTTGGTTGCAGACCAAACTGTCTTGAATTATGATGCAGGCATTTTTTTGTTTTTGTATTTATTGTTTAAGTTTATGCATTGTGTTTATTATGAAAAAGGTGTTTTTTAATCATTGAAGGATGCTGATTTTGATCTCAGTTAAAATATTGTAAATTGTTTGAAGCTGTGGGGCAAAAGATTGGGACCAAATGATAAGTTACATTAATTTTTATGTCGCCTAGACGGAAAATTCTGTAAGATTTTTAGCATATAATATAACATGAGAAATTCATCTTGAATATGTGCAGTTATATGAGAAGCTGTATAATTTGAAAATCCATGTATATGATGCAAAAGCAGTTTAACATACTTCTTGACCATTTTTAATCTGAGCCTTTGCAGCCCACCTGGGCTCTTGAGTAAAATTACTGAATTCAAAGTATAATATGTATAAATCTCAAAAATGGGTAGTAACATATTGAAGGATATCTTTACAAGCCCAATTCCACTTCAAAGGTGCTCTCAGGGTTTGGGTCCAGATAATGTATGGGCTGCCACCCAGAGACTAGCGGGGAAACCATGACTTAGCCTCAGCCGGTCACATTATACTGACACCGACCCAAAATGTAGGGGCCCGGACTGTGCTCGGCTGAGGCTCGAACCCGCGACCTCTTGGCCACGGAGCGAGGCCACTACCATCTGAGCTATCTAGGCCCCCTCAAAAATGGGTAGAAAACAAACTTACAGAAACAGCCATATTGAAGGCCTGTGTTCATGTGACCACAACAATAGTTAAGTTAATTAGTTGAATACATGTATTGTTAGAGTATGACTGTATGGTTATGGATGGCTCACTGAAGTTAGGGAATGCAGCAGAATTTTGTTCATGGTAATTCATTTGATCAAGAATTGGGTCTCAGCGGGTTCAATCTGCCTTTTGAGATATTTTTGGTTCACAAGAATCAACTTTTCAATTTTTGTCAAACATATTGTACTTGGTAGGTGTTGAAAGCAAATTCAAGCATTAATTTGTGATTAAGTATGAAAGAGCTTTAATTTGCTTTGTGCAGCTGGGCCAGAAGTACTTTGTGAGATAGGTTTTCATGTACTTTTTGTGCTTCTAATACCTTTGTTTAAAATTATCTCTTTTGTTTTTTTTTTTTGCTTAATGTTGCAGCTCAATTGCATGAAGAAGATCAATGGGTCAGCTATGCTTCTCTCATTATGCTTTTTAAATACAGTTTCTTTGTAGTGACCTGGAAATTTTGACTTCTTTTTTGGAAGAATGTCTAGTGTGAAAGTGAGAGCAGTTGCCAATAATCATAAGATATTCTTCAATGGGTACTAATAAAGCAACAGATGCTTGAAATATGTTGCTATAAATGATGCCATTGTGTTTTTCCTGTATTTGTTTCTGGAAATGGATAAAACCTTCAACAGATATTTCATACAGTTTTAAACTAACCATGCAAAGAAATTCAAAGTGGTTCAAGTCTACAACTTTTTTCTGATGTGCCACTGAGAAAATGTTTATTTCAATCCCAAGAGCATGTTTATTTTCACGACAAATTGAACAAAAAAATTGTCGCAAGATTGGAAAGCTATTCTGTAGAACCACCAATACACAAAACCTTTTCTTGTCACCAATAACATTGTGCAGTGTATTTTAATGATTTTCTAAACATTATTTTAGGTATCAGTACTTAAAGTTAAGCTTGATTCTCCTTTTACTTATCTTTTTTTTCTTTTTCATTAGAAAAAAGGGGACGAAACTTTTCTTACAGTGCCAACAATGTATTGTGTGTTCAAAGTAGCAAGCCATGGATAAATTTCTCAATGTGCCAATACTAAATTGACTGCAAGTGTTAAAATTATGTCCAGTATGATTATGTGCATGTCTTTGTGACACTCAGAGTAACACAGGTTTTCACTAAGTGAAGTAATGTTATTGAAAACCATACACCACAGAGTATTCAGTCACTCATATTAATTACTGAGTTCAACCCTTCATTGTTCTGTACAACTCAGCCCGATTCCTATTTACCTTTAACCCGATCCCACCTTTCAATCCTCATTCAATTTGTTTTAAATTCCCTGCTTTTAAAATGGGATATTATTCGGATCATGTGATGGGAAGCTCAGTCTAATACAGTTGATCCCCTGAATAACGACCTGAAAAATTGTGGGTAAAAACAGGTCTTATTAGATGGGAGTCTTACTCTAAGTTCAGGGGTTGAATTAATATACCCAACTAAGCAGACATCCTCAAATTTAAAATCACATGAGAGGGGTGGTCTTTATTGAGGGGTCTAAATGTAGGGGTTCCACTGTTAGTAATAACTAAATGTAGTTCTAAGGTGGAGTTATTTTCAGAGCAGACAACCAGTACTGATTTCAGTATTTTAGTACCAGAATGACTACCAAAATATGGGAGGACTGTTGTCAAGCCTAAAATAATGAAATTAGCCATGACTTTGGAAAATATCTATGATTACTAAAATTGGGATCGATTGTAAAGTTTAGGCCTATAAGATGAGAAGATTACTTGCAAAACCAAAATGCGCCAGATCATTAAAAAAAAGGTGGGAGGTAATGTCTTTTAGAGTAAGCTCATCACTTTCTTATTAAGAAATCAATTGAAAGTAGAGACAGTTTAACTTCAAATATCAAGAACTTAACAACTTCGGCAAGTAACCTCCTCATATAAACGGATAGTTTTATCTTTTTAAGACCTTGTTCTCGCAGTGAGTACTGATATGCTTTGAAAAATACTGAAATAGAGGTCTTAAAGTATTGGAGCCAGTTGATTAGGGGTTGGCAGCGCTGTATTTTTATTTTTTTAATTCCAGAGCTTGGAGTAATTCTTTATGTGTCTGTTGTATAACACCATTCCAAATAAGTAACAAACGTTAAATTGTACCACACTAGTGTCCGGTTAAATGCAGGGAACTTGGGAGGCTCAAATGGGTTGCTTTTAGGAGATGTGTGTACCTAAAATAAGTAGTAAAAATTACAACTTACTTTCTTTTACAACACGATAATAAAAACCAAGTTGTTTCCCTTGAGCACACAAATTGACTAAGCATCAAAATTTTGACTGGTGTAAATATGTCTTGTACATGTATAGATCTATCAAGTATCATTTATGTGAACCAAAAGGCTTTATGAAAGCTTAGCAATTAATGCACTGCAACCACCCAACAGGTCATTGACCCAAGGGGGAGAGAGTAGGCATGGTCGGGCTCAATGCTACAAAGGGTATAGACTAGCCTTCAGCAGTTCACCTGTCAATGCGGTACGAACAAGGCCGCTTGTCATGCTTAAGATTACACAGACTATCCCCGCCCCACAGGCTTGTGTCCGCCTCTTACCCTCCCTCTTCACACCCCTGCCCCCCAAGTCTTCCCTCCCCCACAACATGCTGTGTAGCATTGTAGGCAGGTTTTAACAAAGGAAGATTTGAATTCCTGCTGAGTGATGCTGGGCTATTCCTCATATCTCAGTGGTTGCCCGATATACTTGAAAGGTAATTTTTACTGATTTCATAGTGTGCGTTTAGAAGATGTTGCATTTGTATAGGATATACTAACTACATAGATAAAAATCGCTCATAGCTTCATGCTTTAACCGGACACTACTGTACTTTTTGTCAAAGCTGTTAGTTTCATAACAGTTGTTTTTTTTGTTTGTTTCTGAAGAACATCATTGCAACAAATTGGTTTGATGGACAAATGTTATGAAACTTTTTCTGCTGCACTTTATCTTTTTCTCACAATTAATATTATATTCTTGGCCAATTTTTCTTTTCAATCTGTGAATGTATAATTAGTATATATGTATTGATCAAAATGTAAAGAAGAGTTATGTTGTTAATCGGTATCTTAAAGTTGTATGGTACTTGTTGATCCCAAATAAAGCAAGTAAATCAATTTGGTGGTTGAAATTTTGAAGAATGTGTGTCACTAGTTCAACCATGAATTTAGTAGCAAAATTAATGATGTGCCTTTTTTAACTCCACACTGAGTCTAAGGTCTGCATGGCCTGTTGCATCAATTGAATCATGTTAATTGTTATAAAGTATAAAGAAAGTATTACTAATTTTATCAATATGACAACCTTGCAACTGAAAATTTCAGTTAAAATGCTTCTGACTCATGTTTACAGATCTGTTTGTGTCTTGTCTAGTCAAAATGTTTTTTCTTGTTTTGTTTTGTTCTTTTTTTGTATGTGTGTGAACACATGGTGGAGGATTTGGGCGAGATAAATCATGGGCATTTCACTTTTTTTGGGGGGAACCGTTACAAAATTTTGTTTTTGCCTTTTAAAGCCATTAACTTGCATCTTTTAACCAATAAAATCAGAGCAGCCTCTTTTGATGATAATTACAATACAATGTACAGCATATATAAGTACAGCCAGAATTACTTTTGGTAAAAAAAAAAGCTTGGTTGAGTTTTCTTGAAACAAATAAAACCAGGTAAATTTGGTGGTGAAAACAAAAAGTAAACATACCAGTTTCACTTCCACATGAATTTGTAACTTTTGCACTTGCATTTTAACCCAAATAATTAGAATTCCCAGACTTCTTTCCACTTTCTTGTTTCACTGCCTTAAACTGAAATTTAGTTCCCATCTTTTGGCCATCTCCATACAAAATCCATAGTAGTATGTTTTAAAATTTGTATATGCTTTTTTTAAAATTTGTCCCTCATATCAAATAAATGTAGTGTGTTAATTAGCAATTAATACTTATGCTCAAGAGTAAATTGGAATAAAGACTTATGTATTGATTTACCTTTTGTTTTCACAAAATACTTGTTTTTAAGAAAATATGGAAGTGACTACTTGTTCATGGCTTTTGATGGGCATGTTGTTGAACACTGCTAATTTATTGTAAATACAATGTTGAACACGAAAATTCCCAACACTTCTTTTTCACTGTATACCCAAATATGTATAAAGAGAAAGTCTGTCTTATAAATGAATATCAAATATTTGGTCATTGTTATAATTTTACATTAAGTATTATGAAAAAAATATTGTCTTGAGTCAAACAAAGGCTCTGCTCTGTAGGTTGAGCTTGAGATGTGAAGCATTGCTTGCAATACCATAAATGTAATGGTAATGTAGTATAATGATAGGTAGATTGCGTGAGTATAAAGGCATTAAATGATTAATTTAGTTTCTCAGGCGTTGTAATTTTGGGTATTTTTTGTGCTAATTATATGTTTGAAGGATTATTTTTAAAGAAAACAAGCTTCTTACCTCCAGCTCATTACTTTAAATCACGAGTGATGTTGACAAAGTTAAATAGTTCTTTTAGTAATGGAGTCTTGCAACTGCAGTGGCTAGACTGTTTTAATGTCCAAACTTCAAGCAAAAAATCTGGTCTAATCATATGGCAACCATGTCACCACCACATGTTGAATTTTCTTGTCATGGTTTTTGGTTTTTTTTTTGCCTTAGGTTTAAATTCAGTGTGAATGTTGCTTCTGCCAAGGCAGAGTCTTTCAATCATAAAATACTGTCTAATGGTATTCTAGTTATACATCCACCTCTTACACTTACGGTGTTGCCATGGAAACTTGCCGGTATCTTTTGTAGAGATCTAGAGAGACTTATGATACTTTCCTTTTTACATTGCTATAATGTGAATAAAGCAATAATTTTGTGAATGTTGCTTATGTCAAATAATAATTCTGTGCAAAAAAAAAACAACAACAAAAACCACCAACTTTTTTAGCACAACTTTGAAAAATAATCAGCCTCTCCTTGTTAATGTTAATCTTGCAAATTTTCATTTCATGTGTATAAAAATGTAAAGTTTTTTTTTCATTCACCTCATAAGGATAACTCATAAGTCAGATTAGAGTAACAAGCTTGAACTGATTTAGTTTTGACATTCTAATACATGTAACTTGTCAGCTAAGTCAAAGGTTGACAACCAAATTTTTCATTTGCCAGTTAATGTTGTAAGGGAGAGTATTTTACTTTAATTTTTTGGTCAAAGGATGTTTGTTACCCAGGATGGGGAAATCGGGCTGAAGTGAAATATTTTTGTTCTTGTTATGGTATTCTTTTTATGCCTCAAGTTAAAGGATATGAAGTTGAGTCCAGACAACTCAAGCCTGTATTAATTATTAAAACTATAATTATAATTAAAAAATAATAGTTATAAAGAAAAATATAAAATTATAATTATCTTAATTCTCTTCTATAAAACATGTCTAGTGTCCAGGGTGAATGAGTCAGATGTCGCGACCAACACTTTAAAGTATTTTTTGTTTTCAACAAGGTATTTTTCTAGGTTTCCAGAATTCAAAGAACTTTATAAAGTTATTAATGTTTTGAGGAAAGATATTAACACTTTTGTTGATTTAAAATATATAGAAAATACTTGGACTGTTGTTGACATTGCAGTTCACTTTGTGTAAAAGTCTTCAGAAATGTTCCCTAATTTTGTTTCAAGTAACTTTTAACTTGTTAATTTTCATATGACAAGCACTAGCATAAGTATCAACAGATTCTCAGAAGCAAAGGTAAACAGGCTTGCACTCTAGAACCAATTGAAAAAAAGTACTTCCGTACAATCAGTTATGTAGATCTAGTGATCATTTTGCCAGCACTGCAAAAAAAGGGTATGCAAATCAATAGATTTCATTTTCAGTGATTTAGATTTGTTATGTACAGCTGTTTGCCCACATAGACGAAAAGCTACTGAACATTTCTGTGAAACGTCTTCCTTTTAAAATTCTAAGGACGTTAATTTTTACAGTATTATCCGGTTAAATGCACGGCACTTGGGAGGCTCAAATAGCGTGCGTAGAGGAGATGCGTGCATTTATAGAAAGTAGTAAATATTAATAGATCTAGTTACTTCCCTTTAAATTAAAACGAGAGAATCAAAACCAAATTGTTTCCCTGGACCACACAAATTGAACAGGTATAGACAAGAACATCAAGACATGTTTGTCTTATAAACATGTTTGTCTTATAATCAAGTGGTGTATCACCTGTAAGTAAGCTGATTTGGCTTAGCAATTATCGCATTGCAACCATCCAACCTATTTGTTGACCAAAGGGGGGTTGGGGGATGCGCGGTCGAGCTGATCGCTACAAGAGCTATTATAGGCTATCCCACAACAGTTAACGTTACCTCTCAGTGCGGTATGGGCGAAGTGTGCATTGCATCATGACCATATCGCTTGTTATGTTCTAAGGTCTACACAAACCATCCCCGTGCAACAGGCCTTTGTAAACCTTTTACCCTCCATGCCTCTCTCTTCACACCCCTGCCACAAGCCTTCCCAACCCAAAACGTGCAAATATAGCATTGTAGTGGTGACAACCAAGGACATTGAGAATCCCTGCTGAGCGATTCTGGCTTTTTCCACAGGTCTCAGTGGTTGCCTGATCCACTAATTTTTACCGATTTCATAGTTCATAGCGTGCGTTTAGACGATGTTGCGTGTGTTTAGGGTGTACTGATCATATAGAAAATAATCTGTCACAGCGATTAGGCGTTAGTTAAACCGTAGCGCATTTATCTGAAACGTGTTTAACCAGATACTACTGTATTATTTATATGTGTGTACTGTAGCTTTGGTTCAGGCATGAATAGATTTTATTATTGCTAAAAACTTTCAACCAGTGCCTGATTTATATTGGTTTCCTGATATAGTTTATGTGCTAATTTAAAGAACTAAGTAATTGGACTCTTGTTTATTTTGACATGTTAATTTAGTGAGTCAAGTCATTGGAGTCTTTATTTGGCAAGAAAGAAAAGCAAGAATAGATACAGCTACACACTTTGGTTGATGTAGATAGACTTTTTTGGTGTTTTTTTGTTTGTTCCCTCCCCAATACTTTATGAAATCAGGGATCTTGATTTAAGAGGGTACCACGAGCCAGAGATTCTATTTATAATTTTCTTTAAGGCAAACAATTGAATAAAAGTACTAGATTACGCAACTCAAACTCGAAATTTTAAAAATATCAAATATTTTCATTTGGACTATCAGTTAAAAGAGATAGATCTAAAACAACATGGGTGGGAACAAACAAAAAAGCGCCCTTTTTTGCAGTTTAATGATATATAATAATATATATTTTTTTTTTCTGTTACTTTCATTTCTAGGCTCATTTGAAATTGCCTTTGTCAAAATATTTGTCATACCTTAAATTTTGTCCACTATCATTTAAATGGTATTCATTATCCAAAGTGTTGGTTATTTTTGAGTCATCTTTATCTCATTTATAATCCATAGCTTTGTAAATTTTTTTTGCCAGTTTTGTGTAAGAAAACCATGTGTGTAGAGTGTGTAGTCACAATAGACTAAGTCAATTGTGTTTTAATAATAAATTTCTTTCATATAAATAATCTCATGATATTCATCATCGTAAGCTTATTATTTTTATGATCTAAAATGGTGCTGTAAGAATTTATTTTGTGAAATACATAAATAGAAAATTGTTTCTTTTTTTAATTGGCCATTCGTTGCACAAGTGTTGGGAGTTTATAATTTATAAATTATGGGGCATACAAGCCAAGTCTATTTCTTGATCAATGATAGTCTAATATATAGTTAAAGAAAACACAAGATTGTATTGAATTTCTAAAGACAGAAATGTTGAATAGTGCTAATTTATTATTTTTGGTGAGTGTGTATTTCCCCCATAATATTGAATTTTTTTTTCAAAGAGTAAAAGTTGTACTAACATTTTTTTTAGTTTATATTGAAAAAAAATTTTTTTTCATCTTATGTAACCCTGAAACAGTTAATGGTGGCTGGAAATAAGAAAATCAATAGAGGGCTTATTTCCCCTGTTTCTAGCCATCACAAATGAACTTCCAACTAATTGTATTTGTAGTGAAATAAAAGAAGAATCTATTACAATTGGACTTTTTTGAGTATTTTATTTTTAGTGCAGAGGTAAATATGTAGACTATAGCTTGGTGAGGCATTTATCAACAGTAACACTAACAATTTAACTGTGAACTGCTAGACTGTTTGTCAGAACTGATATCTTATACTACTGCATGTGCAATGTACTTATTACATGTACCAAAAATGTGACATTGTGTAGTTGTGTCGGTAAAAAGAGAGGGGAGAATACAGTAGATCTAGGTCTACAAAGACAATGTGATGTTCAAACTGAAGATGAATAAAGCCTTGGGCTTTTTGAGCATGGGGAGAAGGGGGCGTAATTTGAGCGAACATGGGCGTGTCTAGGCTAGGTCCACCCGTCATTTAGCCAATCCCAGGCCATGGGGTTACTTTTTACCAGACCTATTATGACTGTGATGAGATTGAGTGGACTTATTGTGTAATCGGATAGAGATGACAAGGTAACAAGGCAGTACAAATAAAAGGGTGCTGTGTAATGGAAAGCTTGTGTCTCAGTCTCTTTATAACGCAACCGCTTCACTCTTTATAACAGGCAAGATTGACTTATCCAGAATAATTTATTGAATACAAAGGGCACTGGGGCAGGGTTATACTTATAGGGATCTAATGTACTTGATCATCATGACGGTTAACTGTTAAGTTGACATCAACTTATCAGTTTCTTTTTTGCAGAGAAACTATTACAAAGGGGAATGTTCTCAGAAAATAAGATACATACACTGAAGCGAAAATCAACTCACGCGAAGTTGACTCATAAGAAGCCGACTGTATAAGAGTGTCAATAATAAAATACAAAGGCAAAGAGGATAAAAGAGAAGGTTACCAATGCCGAATAGTGATTGATAAGTAATTACTTCTCCTGTTTTGCTTCTCACAGAAAACGATCTTGGTAGACATTTGCTGTGTTGTTAGTCTTCTATTTTGTTTTTAAAGAATGAAATCTTTTTTAATAAAGACATGAACTTGTTTGGGTTTTTTCCTTTCCATTTTTTATGTCTTCTTTTATCAATTCAGTAGTCAGCGTGTCGTTAAAGCCAAAAAGTCTGCAACAAAGTTGCTACAGTATGAGACAAATTGTTTAGCAAGACTATACTTTTATAGAGGAAAAAATTATGTCGTGGCAGAACACATCGATATGTCGAAATGTTGATGGAAGTGAACGTAAACTGAATCAATCTTCTAATTTTGCCAAAATTCAAAAGGAGCACACAAAAGGTATGCAACATACAGTTGAAGCTGCCTAGCCAACTACTTGTTTAAGGTGACCACATGTAGTGACAATCACTTTGCTACCAGTACCTCTCCCTTGCATTTTTTTTCTGTTTTGATATCCTCCATACCAACGCCATCACTGGCAGCTTTTTATCTCACATTAGTCTTTACAATCTCTTACAAACTCTGCAACACCACCACTCTTGGCCTGAGAACCAATCAGTCGCCATTCTACAACTCTGACGTGCTCCTTCCTCCATGTCTCCCAAATGTTTGTGCTTACTCTGGACTTAAATCTGCAAATAAGACAACCTGTGGCGGCTAGATAGATAACAAGGATTAAACTGACACGTGGTGGCAAGGTGGGGCAAAACATTAGACCAGGTACACTGCACGGCCTATCAACAGCCTCTCTTTCCCTTGCACATACGTCTATACCTCTTATTTACTTATGTTCATTTTCGATTAGATGTAAGGTCCGTTTAAACAGAGCTTGACCGCGTTTTTTTTTCATCCTTGAATCGATTAGTCATGTTTGCGCGGTCACCTACTAAGATTACCCCCAGGGCAAATTTTTCAGAACGCTGCAGCGGCTTTCTTGTATCATCAAATAAGCTAGTACTAATAGTACTAACTCCCTTTTTCTAAATAGAATAATACACTTGTGTTTGATATGTAATTGCACTAGAATGAACTCAGGAATACGATTCTGAAATAAAAATTTGAAAAAAATTGACTTTAAAAAAAATGCGCTCCACCTCTAAAGCACGACGGTTTCCCGTGTTTGTGTTTGTATCCTATTTTAATGGCTTAACTACTAAGAAGTGGCATTACCGTTTGTGCTCTTTATAAATGAATCTTTAGAGGGTTTGGCTGATTGTTTAGGTAGTGTAAATCTAGGTAACGGTGGTTAAGTTTTTAAGACTCTGCCAAGTGCCATAGACTGGTTGCCAGTTAATCACACCTTTCAGTAGGCTGGGTTAAGATGCAGTTGATCTTGATTTCCACAGCTTGGTCTAGTAATATTAAGAGACAGAAGTGTCTCTGTGTTAAATTGAAAGGTTAAACTTTAATCAAAATAATACCCGCATTAGTAATAGTAGGCATATCCTGATTTTATGTTCCTTGGACTTCCAAGTTCACAGGGTACAGGTCTATAAGCTTGTTCCCCAATGTGACCACAATAGGTATTTATCTTCAATGATCGCCTTGGGCAGATTTACTGTAGTAGAAACCTCTTATAAACTTTTAAGAATTTTGACTTTCCTAAGCAGTCGGTTTTTTTTGGGTTTTTTTTCCCTCATGAGTTCATTTTGTTTTGTCAGCCACGCTACTCTGCAGTCCCAAGGCAGAGCGACATTATGCAAAATTTGAGTTTTCATTCTATTATCCATTACGTTTAGTATACATCCTTATGCTGTTGTAAATCTTGTGAAATCAGACTATTTACTATGTTAAACTGACGTGAATGCAGGATTTACCTGAAGTTATGTTAATTTTTTTGCACATTTCTCAAATTCTCATACTCTGCATATACTATTCAGTATGCTTTGCCTTGGGATAGCTGTACTCAATTAAGTATTCTTTTGTTAGGGAATAGTTTATCTTTTGCTCATGCTAAAAAATTCGAATTACTAGGGCTAGATTTAAAATATGTCTCGCAACCATTGCCAAGGAGTTGGATGTCCAAATTTAATTGAAAATACCTTTCAAAGCAGATTTATCTACGAGGGTTGTTCAAAAAATAATGCCTCCAAGTTCATAAATTCTTTATTATTGATACGACTTTAACAAAAAATACACCAAATGAAAGCTCAGGATCTCTGCTACATTATGATACCTTTATTTTTCAACATAATTGCCTTCTTTGTCGACACAGGCTCGCCAACGCCAAATCAGTTTTCGCATACCGTCGGCGAAAAATTCGTGTGGTTTTCCCCGGAACCATCGGCGCACATCTTCTTGAACAGCATCATCATCTTCAAAGTGCTTTTCCTTGATGTGCTCCTTCAACTTCGGAAAAAGATAAAAGTCAGATGGAGCAAGGTCTGGACTGTATGATGGGTGTGGTAAGGATTCGTAAAATCGGAGACTTTTCATGGCATCTTGAGTTTGCCGACTCGTGTGCGGACGGGCGTTGTCGTGGTGTAAAATCACATTTTTCCCGGGTCTAACTCGTGTCAGACGAGCCCTAAGTTTTCTAAGAGTCTCGATATAACGGCCAGAGTTGACAGTCGATCCTTGCTTCAAAAATTCAATATGAAACTATCCGTCGCAGTCCCAAAACACTGTCATTAGGACTTTCTTTGCAGAAGGAACAACTTTGAACTTTTTGGGACAAGGTGAAACAATGTGCCTGTATTCTTTTGATTGATTTTGTTCTCTGGGTCATAATGGTGTACCCATGTCTCATCCCCTGTGACAATACGGCGTAAGAATGCTTCGCCTTCGTCAGTATACCGGGCTAACAGTTCTTGACTAACACGACTTCTGTTCAATTTCAGTTCGGGTGACAACATGTGGGGAACCCAGCGTGCACACAATTTTCTGTAACCCAACACATCATGGATGATAAATTGAGCACTTCCTGTAGAAATTCCTAGCATTTCACTAATCTCTCTTACTTTGATGCGTCGATTTGCTTGGACGATCTCATCTACCCTTTCCTGATGTTGAATATCATTAACTGTGTTGGGACGACCACAACAAGCTTTGTCATGCAGATCTGTCTCTGTTGGACTGGTTCCAGCCAACTCCTTCGACCATCTTCGAACAGTACTTACGTCTACACATGTTTCACCATAAACAATTTTCATTCGCCTATGAATGTCAATGGGTGTAGCTTTCTCTAGAGTGAGAAATTCAATGACAGCCCTTTGTTTTAAGCGAAGATCCAATGTGCTACTTGTGGCCATTTTCTCGCCGACAATGTGCGCAAGTTTCTATGACGTAAACAGCAATAGCATGAAATTGTGACGTCACAGCCTCAATTTGTTTTTTTTGTTTGGAGAGTATACATATTGACGTCTATTGTGTACGAATTTCATTAAAATGTAATGAATAGTTTTAAAGTTATTTAACAGGAGGCATTACTTTTTGAACAACCCTCGTATATCTCAAATCAAAAGAGTAATAGTTCTTAGTTTTGTTGATTGAATGCAATTTTCAACATTTTTTTTACAAAGCTCAGAAAAATGAATGTCCAAAATATCAACCTCTTGTAATCTTCGATTTGCAAGATGCGACTCATTTTCAATGGTTGTGAGACAAATAAAAACTTCACAGAAACACTATACTGCTGCTGTTTATAGTAATCTTCTTACGATTCCGACTGAGAAATAAACTCACTTATTCAAGGGTGATTTTTTTTAACATGAAAATGAGAGAACAATAAAAATTTACCATGGGCGTTTTTTAATTCATGAAACACTGTTGGATTGTTCTTATAGATGATGTAGGAAGGAAACCAAACAATAAAATTATTGTCATTAAAAGTAAAACGTACTTCTATTTTCCTTTTGAAAAACCATCTATTATCATTCAAGATGAATGTAATGACGTCTGTCCTGTTCATAGTTTTTATAGTCCTTAGTTTTGTTTTCACATGAAGATTTTTAAAAACTGAAGTTTTCCCTAGTAGCATCAAATGCTATCAAAGTACAGTGGGACTTACGAATCAGAAACCCGTTAATAAAATAATTAAGATAAAAGTTTTCCTACATTTGCCTCTTTCTCAGAAACAGTTCTCTGACTGATCATGATGAGATTATGCAATGGATCATGAGCGCTCATTTGTGTGAATGCAAGTCGGGGACATGCAAGTTGAGTTATGGTGTCTGGTGGTGCTTGCTGAAGTAACAACATGCTTATCACAAGTGGACATGAGATAAAACCGTTTCTGATTTGAGAGCTGTACTCAAAATCAAATTCTGAAAGACCAAATGGTTGAAATATTATAAAGGTATGAAATTAGCAGTGGAGAGAAGTTGGCTCTTTAGTGGAAATGCCCAAAATGTCTGCCTTTAGTATGATTCGAACCTTCGACTTATAGATTATTCGGCACCCACTGCCTTGCCACTTAGAGAAACATTATAGCTTATACCATGTTGCCACTACGCTCCTTAAAAAAGGAGTTTCATGGTGAAGGTCCTTGCTTAGCCTCTCTTTAGAAACGACTCACTTACTGGAACAGGAAGATCCAAATTGCTCCAAAGGCAACCATTTAAATCCAGAAGCACACCAACACTTAGCCAAAAGTGGTCTGAAAGGCCAGCCTGATGCAACATTTACCCCATTGGCAATTAATTGAAACTAGTGGTTCGCACAGCAATGAGAGGGACGACCTCATATTGTAAAAGGCCAAATTTGTGATTCTTCTTCACAGCTAAAAAATGAGCAGGCTTTTAAACAAATCCCTTAGCCAGAAAATTTCTTTTATGATCTCACAGAGATGCTGAATTAAAAATTACAAATAAATTAAGATGACATTGAAAATAACATGGTTATTTACACATTTTCAAGCTGGAATAAACAGGACAAGGCTTTAGCTTCTTGTAAACAGTGCAGTTGAGTTCAGATAAGTCAAACCTGAATAATTTGAATATCTGTTAAATTCAAACTGTATTTATATTACTTATACAAATGACTAAAAGTTAAACTTTATTCTCAAGGGCTTAGAAATATTCTGACTTGACAGTAAATTTTAAAAATTCCAGTGGGCGTTCTTAACATTTATTTTTTGACGATTTAAAGCATTAATATACTCAGTAAAACCTGAGTATATTGACAATAGAGCACCATGAAAATTTAACATTCATATTGGTGATGATTTTCAGTGTACAGGAATTCCACATATTTTCAATAAAATGTAAAACCTCTAGCTTTATGATTTATTTCGCCAAATATATTTTTGCTTTCTTGATATAGAGCAAATAGGTGGCTCCCAAATACATGTAGTGTGACTCAGGAGGACTGTACAGGGTCCTTTTTATAAGTTTGGACCGTAACAACTAGCATGCACTCTCTTAAGTTTTAATTAAACAGCTAAAATGTACAGTATACAAAATCTTATCTAAATCCATGATATCACAAAATTGCGGCCCACAATCAGTCATTATCTTCTGCAACATAGATAAAAGAGCCACCGAGGGCTGTGGACCATCTCTTATCTTCAGTGAGATCTTAGTTACATTGTTTAGGAAGTAGTTGTGTACACAAAAAAAAACCCAAACCCCTTAAATATGCTCTTTGCCTTTCATTTCTTCAGTCCATTCATTGTCACAATAAGCTTTCTTGATCCTGTAAAACAAAAAAAAACAAACATTAATTCCACTTAAATTATGGTAAAAGGTAGATTCTCTTAATCCATGTTTATTTTGCTGCTTTGGGTTTGATTAAATTTCAACTTACAACTCAAAATTTCAGTTCTCTTAATTTCAATTTAACTGTGCCTATGAATGGTTTTCCCTCTGTCCTTCAGCAGTTTCAACTGAAGCATAACAGCTTCAGATTGACACTTGCTGGGCAAAGTTGCCATCCCAGAAAGCACACAGAATGTCATTGGCCCAAAAAAAACAACTGTTATAGTGTTTATGTGAAGGAAGGGGCCATTGGTAGAGGTGCTGATACACCTGATAAAGCAAAAAATGACTGAGTAAAAAAACATGATTCCTTTCATAAAGTTTGAGTAATCTAAATTTGAAGTTTCTGTTCATTTCTGATACTAGTGATAGGTTTGAATTGAAGTTGCCACTGAATATCACTAGTTTGAACGCATTACAGTATTTACACTCACACGTTATGGACAATCCTCTACATTTGTTTTCTAGCCCTAATTGTTTTAAAAGTGATACAGAATGCGAATCCAACTTTGAGAGAAACAAAAGTAAATACTGAAATTGTAAAATCCAAGTGAATGAAAGTAATAAAACAATAGACATGGCCACAGATTCGTTACTAGACATATTGAATGTAAACTTGCGGATGTGGCATCTTGAATAGAACTCACCGCCACAGTCCCTGTGTTCACAGAGCCAGACTCCCTGCCATGTCCCGAGATTGAATTTTCCATTGGTGATGGGGATACTTAAGCTACTACCCATCATTGCAGCTTTGGCATGAGCAGGCTGGCACAAATAGAAAAATACAGATTGTCTGTTTTAAGAAATAATGCCAGTATGATCACAGAATGAAGTTAGAACTTTTGAATAGAAAAAAGCAGTCTGCTGGAAAACATCCCTGAGACTGTCCATTTGAAAAGGATATCAAGAAAAAAAAACATTACATTTAGGTTATGTTATTCATTACTTTTCATACAGACAGTGAGACACTAAAGAAGCTACAGTAGAGCCTACACAAACCGAAATTTTAGGGGTTTTGATTTTCATTTTGGTTTAGACTATTTTGTTGCATACATAGTACATAATTTGATATGAAATTAAAGGGACATAAGCAGCACCAAATCTAATTGGTTATATTTAAGAGTTGTGGCTCTTGTTTACCGCCCTAATTTAATGACTTTCTTATACTCGACCTATCCCTTCCCTCCTTCTATGTTGCCTGGGAAATCAAAGTGCAGTACCTGCAGTGAAAATCATATATGAGATACTGCACTTCCTTTGTCAAGGGCAATCAATTATACTCTTTCTTTATTCCTTCTTTTTTCTATTATTTAGAAAGCTACTTAGGCAAATTCTTGAATAAACCCATCTTCCAACAAGACTTTTATAAATTTTTCCAGTTCAGCTATAACCAAGGCTAGTTGATTGAAAACCAAACAATTGGATTTGAAATACATTCATAATCTCCATATTTTACACAAATAACTTTTGGTTTTGTATGTATGCCATAATAAGAGATAGAGTTTTTATGTTTGGACTAATCAAAAGAATCAAATGGTAGAGATCAAAAGAACACTGACAGGGCAGTCTGGGGTTTAAGAGGTTTAATGTCTAATCTGAAGGCCTAGACCTAGGCTCAAGACAGGTCAAGCACTTAGTAGTGCTAAATGGTTGAACTTGAAAATGTCGCATCATTCCTTTTGTTTAAGGGCAAGTACAGCATCCCTCTGAATATTAGCAGAGGGGTTAAAGGGGTTTCGTGGTCAATTTTTAGATTTTTTTAAATTATGAACGTTTATCATTTTCTCAACACAATGGTATATTTTTTTGATTCCTGGGACACCTGTAAGTATTTTTTTTTATAATTTCAAAGATAAGGACTACGTCAAAACACTATACAAATATGTTATTTCAATAGGGAAAATAATGAAATCAGTATGTAGTATAAGCTGTCGCCCCT
Source organism: Elysia marginata (assembly GCA_019649035.1). Taxonomy (NCBI): domain Eukaryota; kingdom Metazoa; phylum Mollusca; class Gastropoda; family Plakobranchidae; genus Elysia; species Elysia marginata. Next base: position 440,610 of record BMAT01007711.1, on the reverse strand, counting down.
ATTAATAGTATTATAAACCCTAGCCTGCAGTGTACTTTAAGAACAGTCCGCTTGTCCAGCGTGCAATGTCAACAAAAAAACGCCTAACAGGATGAAGGCCATTGAAATTTGTAGGAAAATTGTTCTACAGTCTGTTTCTTGTTACCTTTAGACTCTAAAAATAGGTTTTGTCCTTGTTTTAGATCTAAACTTCATGATACTGACAGCTAGTATACTGTGGGTGGCAAATGGTGAGGTGACAGAGCGCTGCTGACTGAACTGGTTCCTTTTTCCCCTTCTATACGACTTTCTTTTGCGTTTTTCTCAAAATGTCTTCTTTGTACATATATCCTTGTATATCTCAAAAAGTTCTTCACTTCAAACTTTGCAGATAACTTTCTAATGCACCGTTCTCGATTTTATCAGAAGCTTTTTTCAACATTTCTGTTTTACAAATGTTTTTGTTGAAAAAAAAATACTTTTTGGCACTTTTATCTTGGAAGCAAAATACAAAAATTTATAAAAAATCTTAAAAAGCAGCTGCAAAAAAATGCTTCTGATAAAATGTTTGAATTGACTGTAATAAACGATTGCTTTTCACAGAATGCAAATCTGTTGTTTAGATTTTGACAAGTTTACAATTTTTATCCAATATGATGACTACAACAATTGGTTTTCATGCGAACCAAAGATTGAAAATGACTAAATAAACGGTTTTTTTTATGATTTTAGTCCCAAAGACATTATTTGAATCCCAAAAATTACATTCTTATTACAAAAAAGAAAAGAAAAACGCCTCTGGCTGCCACACTGGCCCTTGACACTGCTGTGTAAATCACTGATTGGGTGGCCACCACAAACAGTTCACACGGTGTCTTTTTGTAACGCTCGGGGTAGCAACTTAGTTTTAAAAGTTACTCCAAGCTTAGGAGACGATATATACTCTACAGCTGTCACAGACGCTTGCCGGCGCCGTCGCATGCACGATTTATTACCTGCCGGTAATTGGATACTGAAAGCGGGCAAGCCCGTTTTCGCTCTAGCGCCTGGGCATCTCGAAAATGTCCCCAAAAGTATCATTTGAACGTTCGTTGTTAGATATTCATAACCCCTTTGCACCTCAAGATTAGTACCATTAGAAATATCGTTTCTTGCTGCACAAAACGCTATGAAAAATTTTTTTCTATCTGTTCATTCAGTGACTTTATCAAGATTTTAGCGTGGTACTTGTGATTTTTAGCGATAATCGTGATAATCGAGACCTTTTTAAGAGGTTTATTAATAACTAATTTAAGACATAACCCCCGCGTGAGGTCCATTCATAATTTACACATTATGAAGCAACAAATATTTTATGTTCAATAAGTGAAAACGGCTTGGTGATCTAAAGTTTAGTTTATTTTATATTAATTTTTTTTGTGTACAGGTAACGACACCCTTGAACTTCCTACCTTCACTTCTTCTTATTTCAACCATCATCGTGACTTTTTTGCGAAAAGTAGAACAGCCTTGTTTCATTTAAAGAACACAAATAATTGCACTTTAATTGAACGATCAAATAAGTGTTAGCTCATCATATTATAATCACAAAAACATGGAGCATAATATAATAACTAGGTTCAGTCTTTATTGTTCATGTTGAGAAAGATATTGATTGAGATAAAATAGGAAAAGCGAAAGAAAGAGTACCGTGACGTGCTATGGAAAGCAATAAAATCACAATGACCTTGAAGGAGAGAGACAGAGAGAGACAGAGAGAGAGAGAGACTGAGACTGACAGACAGACAGAGAGGAGGGGAGATAGATGCACATCTTATGCTTATTGTTTTTGTATGACGGTGAATATGTTATGACAATAAAAAAAAACTTCAACAGTGAAAAACTGTAAAATAAAACTAGCAACAGAAGCATATATTTATTTTTAATGAGTTGACATTTTTTTTATTTTTACATTTTAAAAGATAAGGAAGATGAAATAGATAGAGATCGAGAGAGAGGAAGCGAGGGAGGTAAAGAGAGAGTGGCAGGGAGAGAGGAGAGAAAGAAAGAATGAATGAAATAAAGGATGTGCCCAATGTATCATAGTTTAAGTAAGTTGTGATAAATTTATAAGACTGGTGGATGCTCTGTAATACGGAAAATATCGACAACAACTACCATTCCGACTACCATCAGCTTGGATATCAACTTACCTTCACGCTCTATGCAGTGCAAACATGTACATTGACTTTAAATTGGATTTTGCTGCTGAATGGGAATTTAGATCATCTTCAAACCAACGTTTAACAAAGGCACTGCTATTTCTGTTTTGATTCATGTTTGATTCAATTAAAGGCCATGCGGAAGAATTTAGTTATTTTAGTTTTTAAATCACAATTCCGTTTCTGTGTCATCGTGACCTAATTGTACCAGTCCCTTTGCATTATGAATATTAACAAAACTTGGATGAATTATGTGTATTGACTAAGAGGATACTGTTTGCATTAGCTGTAACTTTAGTATAAACTTTATTTGAGCTTGATGCTACCATTAGTTTAGACGCAACGGGCAAATTAATTGACGTGTTAACGAAATAGTTAAATGCGTAGTGTGCAGTCGGCACTGAGCTCGGCGAGGCCCAGGTCACGGGGTCACAAGGTCACTGCGCCCAGCGAGGCCCAGGTCACGGGGTCACAAGGTCACTGCGCCCAGCAAAGCGAGAACTAAGTTGGCGCTGGCAAGACGCCGTCTTCATGGTATATGTATAAGTTTTATCCTATCATAAATTTTAGTTTAAAGAAAAGTTAAACTAAATGGAACAAAAAAAACATTTCTACACAGTTGTCTAAATCTATAGTCAGAGATAGATTTGGATCTTATTCTAGGCTTAATGCCAAGGTCAAAACAGATTTTTTTTCACAAACAAATCATTTCATCTGCACACTCTAAGCCTAGGATCTAATTTATTCAATTCATACAAATAGCTTCTTTAGCTTGCAACAACCGCAATTGCACTTTCAATTCATTCAAACAAATTCCCTGTTCAGCTTGCAATGACCCTAAATACTATATCCTTCTTTTGAGATCTCTCCTGGCAACTGCCTCTCACTTCCCTTTCTGCAAAAGGTAGACAGTGACAGTTCAAAACTGTACGCTAATCTATCAATGCTAGAACATTATGCCTACAGTTTAATATCCTGTGATGCAACAGTACTGGCCTGTCTTCGCAGTTACTAAGTCGAGACCACCTGATGTTTGTGCTCGAAGGATGTAATACGTGTTACATAGGTGTAGAACTAGTGACAGTGTTTACTAATAGCCCTACCGCAAGACAGTACAGGTTTGTTACAACTTTCGGAAGGAGAAAAGGGGCGCCATGATTGATATATGTTTTTTTTCCTGGGCCATGGGCAGACTGATGGGTACTTTTGTTTCTTCGTAGTTTAGCAGCCAAGGATTTTAGTTTATCACATGTTTAATAACAAAGAAGAAGAACACAAAACAAAATTTCAAATTCTTTTTGTTTTAGCTGGGTTTTTTTTCGGTTCCACCATTCTTGGTTTAGGTGCGGTCCACTGTATTAGTAATTTTACAGTCTCTTTGCTCTACAGATTCACATTTTTTTTCTATTCAAAAGAAAAGATTTATAGGAAATGTCAAAATGGTTTCATTCAGGAAAAGGTAAGCCTTTGTTGCTGCTTGAAAACCATGTTGATTAAGAGGTTTTGTAAGAGACAAAAACATGTAAATCTGATGAAATCCTTTTTTTTTTTTTTGGTTATTTTATTTGATTAAATATATACATAATGTCATTTATACTTTCTATTTTCTAAAATATGCTTACCATATCATCTGGGCCTTCCAAAGAGTGTTTATAATTCCAGGACTGAAAGAGAGATAAAACAAAACAATCTCAAAGCCAAGGGACGTTCATATTTTAAAGATAAGAGCTTCAAAAACAATTGATGCATTTTGTAAAACTTCTTATTTAAAACTATTTTTGATATTTCATGTCCATTACTTCATGACAAAATGCCAACTTTATGTGCGTCATGCGTCCTAAAAGCATTGTGTATCTGTGTTAAAAAATACGGTACACACGATTTCATAGAAACCCTATAGACAAGTTGAAAGCAATTTCATCAAATTGCACTAAATTTAATGACACCACCTCAAAGTTTCTGAAAACTGCCTCCATTCTGAATAAAACCAAAAGTAGCTCAGAAATAAAAGAATCTTTGTCACATAAAAAATCAAATTAGCCAACAGTCTCACCACTCTTTTCATCTTTCTCCCCCAGCTCAAATCACACACACCTACAATTTCAGAGGTTTTTTGCCGACCTCAATGTTTCTATAATTGCAATCAATTAAGATACAACAAATGCTGCAATGTATACAATTTTCATAAGTACTTGATCAATAATTAGTTGAAATCATAGGAAATAAGGGAATACTTACTTCTCCAGAGTATTAGTAAACTAATCTACTTTTCCAGTGGCATTGGTTCACAATTTGGACTGTTCTTACAGATAGATTAGATTCAACTTAAAACAATTGTTATTTTTACTGCTGCTCATTAAAATACTTTGCTGTATCAACTATTATCACAAATTATAAATTACAGTCTAGAAATCACAATAAACCATTACCTCGGGAACAACTTTATTCAAAACCATTTCCATGTCCTTCCTAAAAATAAATTTTTAATAAGAAAATAAATTAAAAATTAAAATCATTCATTATAAATTGAAATTAAATGCATATGTGTGCAATATCAAGGGAAAGCTTCCCAAAAAGGTAAAGGGAAAATTTAAAAAAAATAAGCTCAAGAGATATTCTCATCATTACATCAGGGTTGTCCCAAAGGAAACCAGTATTATTATTTTTTTTAATTTTGCTATAAATAGAGAGCTTTTCAATAACACAGTTATTCTAAATGATGCAGATTTATTATATTCATTACTTCAATGACTATAATTTTTTATATACCTATCCATGATATCATTAATAATTAATAATTAACGTTAGACGTAAAAATCAATGGAACAAACACCACGCAGCTATTCACTACCAACGTAGGCACGCCACAAGGGGACAGCCTTAGCCCTGTATTGTTTATAGTTTATTTAGAAAATGCCCTTAGAAACGCAAGGAGCAATGAGACCCCCCAAAAAGTCCTCCCAAATGAAATCATATACGCCGACGACATAGACTTTGTAGGAACAGACCCACCAAACATAAATGACATCGAAACATCACTCAAAAACTTCAGACTAAAAGTAAACGTCGACAAAACAGAACACACAGAGCTGAGAAAGGATAAGGAGGATTGGAAACTAACCAAGAAAGTAGGGTCACTCCTCGGCAGCAAAGAAGATATAGATCACAGGAAACACTTATCAAACGTAGCCCTCAATAAACTATCTAACATATGGAACAGACCAGACAAAGTAAAACAAAAAACAAGGATTAAACTGTACAGCTCTTTGTCAAGTCCATACTACTTTATAACTGCGGTACATGGGCTATAACAACAACCAATGAAAAGAGACTTGACTCATTTCACCGTAGACAATTACGAAGAATCCTAGGAATCCATTATCCAACTAAAATTACAAATCAGTCACTGTACAAAAAGTGCTCAGAAACCCCACTCTCCCTCCAAATTTTAGAACTAAGGTGGAGGCTCTTTGGACGCATTCTAAGGCGAGATAACTCTATTCCAGCAAATCTCACAATGCTTTATTATTTCAACGAGAACTCAAATAGAGGCAGAGGAAGACCAACAACAAACCTCCCGATAACCCTGAACAACGACCTAAAAAGACTGCAAAACAAAGATGTCCAGCTGACAACAAAAGAGGACCTGCACAAGCTGCAAAAAATAGCATCGCAAAGACAGGAGTGGATCGCTTTCACCGCGGAAATAAAGAGGACAGCCAAAGCTGCGAGGCCGGATGACCAAGCTAGCGGAAGGCACTAAGTCAAGTAAGTCAAGTATCCATGATATGATGTGAATATATTACAGCATTAATTATCTGATGGGATGAGCATAGTTCAGTTTAAAAAAAACCAGCAAAAACAGCCTGAGCTTCATCTTCATGAAAGATTACTTAGACCAATAACAATTAACATATTCCTTATTTTTCTAGAGAAATTAAAAAAACTACTGCAACAACAAAAGTCTATCAAAATAGAAGCAACTATTTACATTTAAACCCTTTCATCTCAAACATGTTTTGTTAATCTAACTTATAATTTGGCCAATTTTTGCACAAAAACTGTAAAAAGCATTCATGAAAACTAAGGTATTTATAGAAATAACTGGCATTTTGTACTTTCTTTCAAATTGATATCTATTTTTGTGCTGAAAAAAATACATCGCTTGATTTAAATATGCAGGGATGTAAATGGCCTATGAAAAGCAAACTGAATACCATGTGAGACTCTTAATGCTTTGGAATCAGTAGAACAATAGAGTAACAATAGGCAAGGACAACTCTCTGAAAGGCTTTTAGGAGCTGGAGTTGTGCTCTTAAATAAGTTTAAAACTGCAAAAGGTGACTTGCACGCAGGCGTTGAATTACTGATTGATTTTTTTTTAACAATTAAGAAAAACAATTTCGGCTGATATCCCAAATTTAAGGGGGAAAAAGCTGAAATCAGCTTAAATATGATTTTACATGCCTGAATGTGGCTTTTTATCTTTCTCTCTTTTTGTATTATCAAGTTAAATAACAAAAATACTATGACAGATTATTTACATCATAGTTACTCTGGCTCTAACCTATGACATACATGGCATTGCATAAAGGCACTTTTATCAAATAAGAAAGTATGACATGTGGCGAATGTCATATGAGACACAATAAGGCCCATTTCTATACTTTTTTTTTTTTTGAAAAGTGAGAGCTAGATCTATTAAGCTACAACCATGATGAAAAAAACATCATTTGAAGCTACTTAAGAGATAATGAAAACTACAACCTGAAAGGAGCCCTGGCCATACTCACAAGACAGTGGAGTCATAATTCTGTACGAGGAATAAATATGCAGCAAGGTTAGTTTTACAAATTAAAAAGACAGAGAGAATAACAGCTGCTTTTAGAAGTTTACGTTGGTTATCAGTTGCAAAAAGAATACTTTATAAAATTGGTACTCTCTGTTACAAGTGAATGGATGACAAAGCACCACTCTATTTAAAAAATCTCATAAACAAGTACACTCCCAGTAGAACATTAAGGTCACTCTCAGGCAATTTACTACAAAAACCTCACGTCAAATATAAATGTTTTGGTGAGCGTTCATTTGCTTATGCAGGACCTTATGTCTGGAATTCTACCCCCAAAGTTATTAGACACGCACCTACCTTGGGTTAATTTAAAAAACAGCTAAAAACTTATCTTTTTAACTCTTAATTGAAGCAAAATGCGACTTTCTAGATTTTCATACAAACTTTTAGCGCGTAGTAGTTTTTACATTCATGCCCTAATATTCTTTGCTTCATTGAATATTTTATATGTATACATGTATATATATGTTTTTTTAAGGACCCAAATAATTTTATGCCCTGTACCAGTATATGTAAGTGTATTTTTATAATATGGTAGAAAGTCACTGTAAATGATACACACTGCTTTCTATTTTCTTATTGTCTGTGACATTGTTCTTATCATGAAAAATGTACCATGTTTTAAACGATCATTGTAATGCGCATTGAGCAGACTGGTGTAATAATGCGCACAATAAATGTCATTTATTATTATCATTATTGAATATAAAACTTGTTCTAAAGAGAAAAATATGGGGCCTAATAGCAGCAACAAAATCAATTACAAGGGTCAATCTGTTCGATAAGCTTTCAGAATTAAGTCTCATTTCAAATAAGCAACTTATGCACAACATGCGGATTTTTTACCCCAATAATACAAACAAATTTAAAAACAACAACACAAATTTCCAACTTACTTCGTTGAGAATAATACTTGCTGAAGTATGTTTGACTGAAGAGGAAAAAAAAGCCTATTTAGTCATGATGCATCTGAAAAATTAATAACAGGTTTATCATCTGAGAAAACAGGAGTAATTTTAAGCTTTCATCATCATTGACATTAATTTCAAAAATGTAATTTTCAGAGTTCAAACTTGCTCTCCTAACATGCTCATTGGGTATCACTCTAAATTAGGGGAAATCTTTGTGGATCAGGAATGTAGACGCAAAATCAAATGTCTTAAGAGATGGTTTGCTGACTGGTCATAATGAATTGTATGGATGATAATAAGTTATTATACAGATGATAAAACTACTAGTACATATGGTCAGAGAGATAGAGTGCAGAGGTGAAATTGCAGATCAGGTGTGATAAAACTAAAAGATAATGCAGCTTTTGAATATGAAAAGAGTATGATGAGTCAAAACATTAAGTCAAGTATTCACATGAGCTCACCACCACCACCACTACTACTGGAGCAGCATGGCTCAGTGGTTAGCGCGTCGTACTTGTGATTCGGCTGTCGCGGGTTCTATGCCCAACCACGACGCATGTTGTAACTGCCTTAGGAAAGCAATTTATCCCCATTTTCCTCAGTCCGCCCATCTGTAAAATGGGTACCTGGCTATAGGCAGGGCTTGAAATTTGTAAAATGTTAGTATTTGAGCGCCTAATAGGCAGCCCTGCTGTAATGCTCTGAAATATGAGTTGAATTTGCTTTGGTGTGTAGTGGCCTGCTGGGGGAAATATGTAAAGTCTTGAGACTGCCTTCGGCGGTGGAAGACTGTAATCAACATTTTTTTTTTTTTTACAAAATGATTGAAAGATTTTAAAGGTATGATCTTTGCAATTGCTGAGACTAAATCACTCAAATCTTTTTTTTTTTGATAACTTGCTTTGCTTGGCTCTTAAAACATAACTTTTTAAGGAAAAATACATCAAAATTTTGATTCTTTGAAAATAAAAACAAATTTCTGATGAAAAGGCACAAAGAACAATTGAACATTAAGTCTTGCCTTTAAAAGAATCTGCCTTTTCAATATCGAGCTAATCAACTTACTGTGTATATTGGCAACTCCAACTTTGATTTTGTTCAATTCCTCTGCACAGGACTTCAGGATTTCGTCAGTTATGTAATGACAACCACGGGACCTTGATTTTAGAGCTACCTCCCTTTGATACCACACAGTGACCCCTTCACCGCCACTTGCCATTCTTAAGCACTACTTCATGGATTGAAAAAAATTCACACTTTTAACAGTAATTAAAATAATTACAGTAATAATAATAATAATAATAATAATAATAATAATAATACATGTAGCAGGCTTAATAATAGATCACTATTTTTCAGGTATGTTTCATGCAAGTTTTGTGCCTTTTTTGGTAATCATATGTCCTAATTTTATTTTGGTGGGTTCAACAAAATGTGAAAACTTGAAATGACACACATAACACAAAATATATATAAAAGTTTGCATCACATAGATATAAATAATTTAAAAGTTATTTGACTGATATTTCATTTTCAAAATTAGCAAATATCTATGAAATCACTGCAGAAAAGTTTGGATTAGATTATTATGTCTTGAGATATGGCTCCTTGTGGGGGTTTTTTTTGGTCAGCTATGTTGGGTTACAAAAATAAAACCCTCAGAACCTATTATTGATCCAAACAAGAGTGTTTTTCCTTTGTTTGAGCATTACTTTCAGAGCAGTGACACACATTTATAACAAAATGCAAGTGACACACATAAGTCCACTCTTTACCGCATTTTGAAGAAACTATAAGCACTTGAAAGATTTAAAGTTGCATTTAATGTACCTTAATGTACAGTGCCCCAAATGTCATGAAAATATTCAAAATTAGTGTGTTCAACTCGAGAATTTTATATTTTTACATCAAGGGTTACAAAAATAAAATCAGAGGGTGACACTTATATATTATAACACTGACTTGCAGCCCAAATAACTTTTGTATCGATGTAATGATAAAGGCTTTTTTAAGTGTTAATATGTATCTATTCATTTCTGTATAGATAAAATCAGTCAGCATATTACAGACACCTTTGATTAGTGAAAGAGAGCAAACAATTTGGCTTGAATTATGTAAAAATGATGACACACATAACATGGAATGCACCTACTACTACTACTTTTTTTACTTCTTCTGCTACTACTACTGCTACCACTACAACTACTACTACCACCACCACCACCAGCACTAATACTTACTATCTTTAAAGTCAAAATGGGCTAACCTCCAATGAAAAAAATGCCTTCTTTTTTTTTTTTGTATTACTATAGAATAACTACTCACTCGAAACTTCATGAAATTAGACCAAATCTTAAAGAAAGACTCTATTATGATGAAAGATTGAACAGAAAACAAGAGACTGTTGTGAGCAGACTCCGTATCGGCCATTCATGGATCACTCACGAATACCTTTTAAAAGGGGAACAACAACCCTATTGTACAGCTTGTGAATGTCCTCTTACTGTAAAACACATTTTAGTGGAATGCGCAGATTTTTTGATATTATAACTATAAGACAACTAATATGCACACACTTTTCCGAGAGGTGAAAGCCTCTCAGATTTTGGATTATCTGAAAGAGATTGGATTATATGGCAAAATCTGAAGCAATGTATAGAAAACTTTTAAAACTTGTAAATAGTATCTAAGATTTTTAAAACTTTATTTTAATGTATGAGATAGGTCGGCAAGTTTAAAGTATCGAAATAAACTACAGCTGAAGAGATCGTAAGCCCTGAGATCATCGTTAATGATGGACTGGGCTTGTAAAAATTTCAATCAATCAATCAATCAATCACCTGAAATGGCATATAAAAACATCTAATTCTGACTTTGAGTTTCCTCTAAACACCTTCTCTTATTTATGTGTCTATTTATAATTACCGTTTTCATCCTCCTCTAAATCATAGTCCTGTAACTGTTGTAAATAAATGGCACGATCAAACAATGAAAATTTAATTTTCCTTGAACAAACTTGAAAGTATGAGAATGTTAGATTAATTGAAAAGCAGTCTAAGAGAGTCCTCAGAACTATGTGTCAAGTGTGTTGTTTTAATCCAGAGTCCTCGTACAGAGAAACAGTCTAGATCCTAGCAGTCTAATCACCGTGTTGGTAGCCTGATAATGTTATTATGCCAGTGCGATCATGGTAGAGATTTACGTTTGCTTAAAGTTCACTGCACAGCTCCCCCCAGCACTGGCACTATAATATAGTCATTGAAACCAACGAGGAGGGCGAATAGCACGTCCCGAACGGGCCGATCGAAACTGCGGTAGAGATGATGCCTGTGGCTCTAATGCTGGGGCCTGGTTGGTAGAGTCTGTGATTTGAAGAGGAGGACGACCACGACAGACATGGGTTCCGTTAGATCCATATGGGCCATCTTCAGGCGGTCCGTGGAAATCCTCTCCTCTCTGTCTCCCACCCTCACAAGGAAAGTTTTATCACCTGGAGATAGGACGCGGAAAGGTCCGTCGTACAGTTGTTGGAGAGGTCCACGGTGACCATCCCGGCGTATGAAGAACTGTGCGTCTTGAAGAGACCGTGGAACCGTCGAAGGTGATTGACCGTGTTTCAATGTGGGAATAGGAGAAAGCTTTTTCACAAGCAAGTGAAAAGAGTCATGAGTTGGTAAGGGCTTTAAAGTTGGGTCAATAAATTCTCCTGGAACAGTCAATGGTTCACCAAACACAAGTTCAGCGGTGGATGTTCCTAGATCTTCCTTAGGCACAGTTCTTAGACCCAAAAGGACCCAAGGAAGTTCATTCACCCAGTTTGGTCCCTGGAGATCGGCCTTGAGTGCTGCCTTTAGTGTTTGGTGGAAGCGTTCCACGAGTCCGTTGGATTGTGGGTGATAGGCAGTTGTTCTGTGGAGTTTAATCCCGAGCTGATGTGTTATCTCGTTCCAGAGAGATGAGGTGAACTGCGATCCTCTGTCTGACGACATATCCAGGGATACTCCAAAGTGTGAAACCGAGTGTCTAACGAGTGCTTTGGCACACTCTGTGGTAGAGGTGTTATTCATGGGAATCGCTTCAGGCCAGCGTGTGGTGCGGTCGATGATGGTGAGGAGATGTGAGAAACCTTGGAAGGAGGCAGAGGGCCCACCAGATCGATATGGATGTGGCTGAATCTCTTTGAAGGCACTGGTATGTTGATCACTGGTGTTTGCACATGTGTATGAATCTTTAATTTCTGGCATGCGAGACATTCTTGTGCCCATTTGTTGACCTGTTTCTTAAGCCCATGCCAAACGAACTTTTGTGCTACGAGCTTCACTGTCGATTTACGACCTGGATGTGCAAGGTTATGAATGGTTTCAAACACTTGCCGCCGGAAACTTCGAGGAACTATTGGTCACGGTTGTCCTGTGGAAACATCACACAGCAAAGGATGCGATGCTTCAAGAATTTGGAAGGGCCGTATCTGAAGTCCAGTAATGGCTGTTGGAAAAGCGAGGACGTCTCTATCTTCTGCCTGAGCGTGTGCCATGGCAGCATAGTCCACACCTAGTACGGCATTGCTGAGGGTGGGACGGGACAAACAGTCTGCAACCACATTGGATTTTCCTGAAACATGCTTTATGTCAGTAGAAAATTCTGAAATGAAAGCCAGGTGGCGTTATTGGCGAGCTGTCCATGGGTCCGATAGTTTAGACATGGCGCCAACAAGGGGCTTGTGGTCTGTGTATGCAGTGAATGGTCGTCCTTCCAAAAAGAACTTGAAGTGTCGAATCGCTAGGTAGAGCGCCAATAGTTCGCGATCAAACGAGCTGTATTTCTGCTCAGGTGGCCACAGTTGTTTGCTGAAGAAAGCGAGTGGTTGCCACACTCCATTCACATGTTGCTCCAGGACTGCACCAACTGCCCGATCAGAGGCGTTGCTTGTTAAGGAGATATGTGCATCAGGCGCAGGATGACTGAGCATAGTAGCAGCTGAGAGGGCTGCTTTGCTGGCTGTGAAAGCTTGATCCATGTCTGCTGTCCATCTCAGAGGTTGTCGGGGTTGGGATTTGCTCAGTGCTGCGTGAAGAGGGTGAAGGAGAGCAGCCTGGAGTCCTTTGACCGTTGCAGGCTTGGTGAAATCTTCAATTGCCTTGACCTTTGAGGGTAGTGGTACGGAGCCAAATTTGGAGATTTGATGGCCCAGAAAGTCGAGGGATTTTTGTCCAAACAGGCATTTTTCAAGTCTTATAACCAGTCCAGAATCTCGCAATCGGCCGCAGACAGTGCGTATATCTTGCAGGTGTTCTTTTTCTGATGAGCTTGCCACTAAAATGTCATCTAAGTACAAGAAGGCATAGCTCAAACCTTGGAGAACAGTGTCCATTAAGCGCTGGAAAGCCTGGTCTGCATTTTTAAGCCAGAACGGCATGCAAAGGAACTTGAACAGGCCAAAGGGGGTGATTATAGCTGTCTTAGCTATATCATCAGGATGCATGGGGATTTAATGGTAACCGCGTATCAGATCAATCTTTGAAAAGATTGTTTTCCCGGCCAGCTGCGCAGAAAATTTTGAATGTGAGGGATAAGGTAGCGGTCTGGTGTTGTTGCGTTGTTGAGGCATCTGTCATCCCTACAAGGGCGCCATCCGCCGTTTGGCTTGGGCACAATGTGCAGTGGTGAGGCCCAAGGACTATTCGATTTTCTGATGATGCCTATCTGTTCCATCTCCATGAACTCTTTCTTGGCGACGGCCACTTTATCTGGAGCCAATCGGCGGGCACCTGAATGGACTGGTGGGCCTGTGGTAGGCATATGATGTTGTACTCCGTGCTTGACAGCTGTTGAGGAGAATGTTGGCTGAAGCAATGCAGGAAAATCTTGAAGAACTTTTCGAAATTTGTTGCTTTCTTGTTCGATTAATGCCAATTCGGTGGTTGCAACTCTGCTGATAGAGCACGGAGAAGACAGATATGTGTCAGCCTCAATAAGGCGGTGGCCCCTTAGATCCACAAGAAGGTTGTGACGTCTAAAAAAATCGGCACCTAAGAGTGGGCGTTGAATATCAGCAATGATGAGGTAAGCCTGGTTTGTCCTGAGATTAAAGCACAAAGGCACATTCCGGGATCCGTATGTGGGAATGGAGGTTCCATTTGCCACTTGTAATGGAGAACCAGACTGGCCGGAGTGTCTCTCAAACCATGTTGCCGGGACGACTTATACTTAAGCACCAGTGTCCACGAGGAAACAGCGTCCCGTGTTGCTGTCCGTGACGAATAATTGTGGATCACGCGGGCCAGCAGATGCGGATGCTACTGTTGGCCCGCCCTGGCGTTTCCCTGTTTCTTTTTGTGCTGACAGGGTGGTAAACACTTCTTCGCCTTGTCACCCAATTTTCGGTGGTACCAGCAGGCCGCGTCAATGTGCTGTTCCACTTCACTGCATTGGGCCGCGTTTACTGGTGTGTCGAGGAGGCTTGTAGGCTGATTAGCAGAGAGGAACAGCTTATCCGCTTCCTGGGCAAGGCGAAGGTAGTCCTGAGTATCTGATATCGCTAATGGCGTGCGGACATGTTCCGGGAGTTGTCTAAGAAACAGTTCTCTGAATAGCAAACAAGGTCTGTGTTCGCCTAAAAGGGAGAACATATTGTCCATGAGCTTGGATGGTTTCGAGTCCCCTAGGCCACGGATGTTTAGAAGTGCAGCGGCGCGTTCCCCATCCGTTAGACCGTATGCTGAGAGCAAGAATGCTTTGATTGTGGCGTACTTGTCACTTTGTGGGGGTGAAGAAATCACTGACAATGCTCTTGTAGCACTACATAGTAATATTTTGTGTCATCTTGACTGATGTTTCTCAGGGTGAATTGTGCCACAGCCTGCGCAAACCACACTGATGCGCTTGGTACCCAAAATGTAGGGAGCTTTAAAGCGATGGAGTCGACAGCCATCTTTAGTTTGGTTCGGGAATAGATAATATTGCGCAGTAAATGTAGATCTAGATCTATGTGGCTTCACTTTGAAGTAAGACTGCGTAGGCTATATCTAGAGGTCTAGAATGTCTTTGTCGCTTACACGTACGGTGTAAGTCGTCGGGGTCACCAATTGTATTGTAACTGTTGTAAATAAATGGCACGATCAAACAATGAAAATTTAATTCCCTTTAATAAACTTGAAAGTATGAGAAGGTTAGATTAGTTGAAAAGTAGTCTAAGAGAGTCCTCAGAACTGTTTGTCAAGTGTGTTGTTTTAATCCAGAGTCCTCGTGCAGAGAAACAGTCTAGATCCTAGCAGTCTAATCACCGTGTTGGTAGCCTGGTGATGTTATTATGCCAGTGCGGTCGTCGTAGAGATCTACGTTCGCTTAGAGTTCACTACATTCCACATGAACCACACTCTCTCTCTCTCTCTTTTTCTAGCTCTTTTTCTTTCTCTCTCGCGTTTCTTCTTTCTGTAGGCTTTTAGGTGCACCTCTAATTCTGTCTCTCCGCTACCTATGGGTGTTGTTACATCATACATTATTGATGTCCGTGCGTAAGGTCTTAACATAGGGTGTACCAACTAGTGCACTTTTACTTACTATCAACTTAACCCCAACTCAAAGTCAGGTAGACCTATAAGATTATCATTATATTCAATTCATTATAAATACTGTTTTTCTGATTGATTTTGTTGTACTTTAAAGGTCCCTATAATGCTTTAAAAACGAATCACAACCCTTCTATAAGATACAGGCCTTTAGAAGTGTTCTAAATCATTGCATTTATTGAGTATAATTGTTGAATTTGAGTTCAATCTTATCAAGACTTAGATTCGTAGATTAGATTGAAGACCTAGAAGATTGGTGTTATTGTCTATATCTATGGTCTATTGTCTAGATCTATTCTAAATTTCTATAGAATGCACTCTCTCGGACGAAATGAAAGCATGGACTAAAGTCGGCGCTTTTTTGTTTGTTCCCACCCCTGTTGTTTTAGCTACTTAATGATACTTATAAAACCTCGTTATCTTTGAGTTGGAGTTGCAGCTAGATCTATAATTATTTTATTCTAGAATCTAGATCTAGTGCTTTCAATTATTTGCCAGGCTCATAAATAGAATCTCAAGCTAGATCTAGATCGAGTGGTAACCCCATTTGGTATTTCTGTAGAATGACTACTCCCCATTTTTTCATAAAGTTTTGGGGTGGGAACAAACGAAAAAGCACCCTAAATTCAAGTTCTAGTCAGTCTAGATTCTAGATCTAGATATACGCTCTTTAAACAAGAGATGCTCTATCTAGATCTAGATCTAAATACATATTTAGATGTCTATGGATCTAGTGAAAAAATCAAACTTGATCATCATACCTAGTCCAATGTACGGCAACCAAGATCTTCAAGAAGCGTCAAAAGGTTGTTTTTGTTGACTGAGATCTCGAACCAAGTTGAATGGTGTGGTGTGGACCAAATTTAAGTGTACGAAAACGTACCTAGACTACACTACAGTCTTTGACGAAAATCTTCAAACAGTTGAATGAGAGGAAGGCTACTTTAAACTTACGGGACATAAAACTCATTAGGAACGTACCTTGTTTATCTACATGTAGCACCTACGGTGTGATGCAACTGTGGTTCTGTGCTGTCCGGCGTCCAACATACACTGCGCGATAAAGCCTACTAAACATAAACATGATTATGATATTGCAAGACAGGTCTTTGCATATCATGTACTCTTGAAACGCGCAATGCGTGTAGTTAGTAGTTTTGTTTTCTTGTTTAAAAGTTTTAATGCACGTAGCAGCTCTTATTTTTCTACCAAATTGCTACACCGCAAAAGTTTGATAGAGGGATGTTGTTGATCTGATTTTCAGTCATTTAACTTTTAAAATTCAAAAGCTTACTAAGTCCAGTGGATGGTAATGTTTAAGATCGATGGTAAGCCCACAGGACAGCGCAAGCCAACGAGATTCTAATTATTTGCAGATCTATGCGTGGTGGAAGAATACCAGTCAGTCTCTTGTTTCTTGTGAATTCATTATCTTTCTGATCCCCCTAAATACCAAGGTAGAATTCACAACACTTCGAGTATATAAATACATACGGATCAAAAAAGTATGCATGTAAATGTGTAGGCTACGATCTAAAGCAAACGTAATTCAAAGTTAGTTTACAACCTATCACACCAAATTAAAGAGTTCTATTAACATTAGACTTAGAGCTAGATAAGTAGTCTCTCAGGCCTTTCGTGTAATGTTGGAGAGTTTAGAGGCACAGGCAATCCCATATGTTTTCATGATACATGTATATATACAATGTAATCTTGTCTTAAATCCGGAAAGATAATACTATTTTTTGTTTTATCTCTATTGAATTATGCGTTGTGACTGAAGAGGACAGTAAAATAAAGCCGAAACATTTTATGTATGTGAGGGGTCCTTACTCACAGATAAAAATACATATACACGCACGTACACGTACTGCACCACCCGCAGACCAAGACCTTACCCCTCGTCTATCACTGATCTACTCATTCACAGTACTGTACGGTAATCCACACGCACACACACGTACTGCACGGTCTGCACCACCCGTAGACCAAGACCTTACTTTCTTCTTTCACTGATCCACACTCTCACAATACTGTACGTGACTATACAACAAGGATGACACTCAACATGCAGGCACTAGACACCAGTAACGAACCATAGAAACTCAGGTGCAGGGTTGTGGTTTAAAAAGAAGAAAAAGTTTCATTACTGCTTATAATACTACACGTTATACGTTTCTTATGCCACAACAACTAATTCATTCACAGTAACCGTCGTGTACCGAATACAGCCCCAGAAACATAAGCAAAAAAGTTCTAACATAATAAAACAGAAACCCGCTAAAAAAAAAAAAAAGGAAAAGATTAGAAAAACAGTAGAAGAACACAGAAAAGGGAAACAAGACCCAAGAAGAAAAAGAAAATCTCAAGACAAAACCCAACCAAACCGGTCGCCTGTAAAGGTACGATACAAAATCATTATGCGCATGAATGATCAAACACCATAGTAAAAATAAACATAACCACTCTTAAACACAGGCGATCGTACAATGCTGTTCGATGTAAGAGAAATAACTCATTTACCCTTTAGGTACACGTGGGTTATAAGGCTTTTCTCGTTTGTTACCAGGAATGTCATAACAACAATTAAAAATTAAAAAAAATTAAAAACGCTACGTAATGCACTTCACATTACACTTAATGGTAAACATGTGCATGAAATGCCGCTAATCAGAAGTTCAATTCCCGAAAACAATAATAATAATAATGTAGATTATTTATAAAGCGCTTTCCCCAAAAACATTTAGCTCAAAGCGCTATTACATTTTAAAAACTCATTCATACAATACCACTATGGCAAAGAAAGTGTAACATAAAAATAATAAGTACATTATTTGCACACACACACACATCCACACATGCATGATCTAGGGCATTTACCCTATTCCCATACAGCCTATTGAAGAAACATGTGCGTTTTTAATTGTTTTTTAAGTGAATTATTTTTCTTGCAACATGTAATAAACTCTGTAGTCTAAATAATACTACAATAATGTCTTATCAAGTTTAATACTCGTACTCTTAGGTATTAGAACACAAAAGAATGGATTTAATATCGACGTTGCACATCTTAAGATTTTCCACCACGTGTCTTACATGTCTTTCAAAAGAAAAAAGAAACTAAGTCTACAAGTACTAAAAACACAATACTAAATAACAACATGTAAAATGCAAAATTACCTTACTACTTTTGCCTCCTCACATCAACATTTCTTTCTCTGCTGCGGCACAAGGAAATGAAACATGGCTATCTCAATTAACAGGCTCTCTTAAAATAAGTGTAAACTACAAAACGTCTGGTTCTGACAAAGGCAAGATCTCAAGTGCCAAACCTCGTGTCTAAAATTGCGCTCGAACACAACCTAGTTACAGAAACAGATGCTTGCACATAAAAAAATAACTCTTTAAATTCTTTATTATCGCAAATAGTGTAAATAAAAGCATACAAACAAGAGGAAATATACCTTTCTGCCCTATAAAAAAGTATTTATACATTAAATCAAATTCCCATTCTTAAGCAAAACATAATAAACTATGCGTAACAATACAAGAACTTTTTAGAACCTTCTAGAACGTAAGAAAACTTGCGCCCAAACTTCTATTTTATTGTTAACCCCCAAAAACCCTTTGTTTGCCAAGGTCAGCTGCGGAAATTCCTAAAGGAATTAGTCATCCTGCACTGTGCATCTAACCGTGGAGGCAAGGCAACAAGTAACCCACTCTCTCACTCTCATTTTCACCGCATCTTGTTGCGTCCCTTGCAATGATAAAACTTTCAGATCTTACTGTTGACGAACCAATGACTGTAGCACCCCCTACATGTACACGTATAAATTTAAAATATTTTATTTTTATTTCACAGAGTGATAGGTTGTAAAAGTCTTTTCATCTGTAAGCGATATTGAAGACAAGTCTATTACAAAACGATCTGAAGGCGTTGGGAGAGTGGTCAAGTACATGGCAATGATATTTCAATCCAACCGATTGCAAAGTTTTACATTTTGGCAAAAATAATCATCAGTATAATTATATCTTTGCAGTGAAAGAAAAAAAAAACCAGTGAGGTGGAGTTAGAAAAGACCTCTTCAGAAAAAAGATTTAGGTGTGGACGTGGATCCTAGTCTCAATTTAGCAATCACTGCGAAAAACAGTAAATAAAGCTAACAGAATTGTGGGACTGAGTAAAAGGTCTTTCGGCTTTATCGGCAAACCTATCCTAATGACTAAGCCAGGTGGGTTCCTATTTGGAGTACGGGAACTGTGCCCCTAATCAACTAAACTAGTACCAGATATGTCGAATCTCAGCTATGACCAAAGACTACAAGCCTTAGACCTCCCAAGCTTATAGAAGACTTCATGGAGATTTGATAAAAGCATACAAACTAAATACGAGATGAAGACCATCGATGGGCGTCTGGCTCATCAAGATGATTTTTTCCTGTTTTCCTGTAAATCTGTTTCTGATTCCTCCTCCTCTCTCTCTCCAGTTTATTTATTTATTTACTTTTTTTTTTTTGGTAAATTCTACTGCTGACGGTTTTTTTTTCCAGTAAGATTCACACTCTCTGCCCTCGGAATTTAAGTTACGCGCTCTTGTTTCTTGTGCTATTTAACAGCTCTTGATTGTTGTAGCACGCCTAGTTTCACTTCAGTTTTTAAGTCATTCCGTTGCCGTGTCCGACCGCTTTTCCAAAGCTTCCAGCTCGGCCAACGAACACTAAGCTCTTCGAACAGACGGAACAGGGAAAGTAATGGTGGATTGTGCACAAAATATTTTTACGGATTTGAATCATTTTGATGATCACAAAAACGAAAGTAGGTCTTCACTTAGTCTGAGATAATGAAAACAAATGGAAATGCCAGGCATGATTATAAATTGGTAAACCATATAAATCCATGGCTAAACTCATAGATTGAAACTTAGATCTAGGTCCCCTAGATCTAGTCTAGATTTTGCCAGGTTAATAAAATTTTTTTGTACATGGATATCGACTGTAGACCTAGACTTGAACACCTGCATTCTAAAGCTTTTAGTTTTGATTTCAATATGGATCAAGATATCTCTATCTGTAACATTTACGGAATAAAAGCAGTGACAGACCTGCCAATTTTACTGTTTGGCTGTAATTTATTACGGTGGCGCGGAAAAAATTATGGGTTATGGGCAACCACCGTAAAATTATCGCGTGTTGATAAGCCTAGAGGCTAGATCTAGGTAAGCATACTCAAAATGTTTCGTTTTGTACCTGGAAATGCGATCCCTCTATTGAAATGGTCCGATACAATGCTACATCGCGTAGGCCTACTCGTGTGATGAAGTTACCAATAGATTATTAGATCTATACATGCATATTTAACACCACCGGTTTAAGTAATTGAAGTCTGTTGTCTTAATGTGTCTACAGGCCTATGGCACTGGCAGCCAGTTGAACATTAACCCAGTTTCAATTTTCCATATCGATTGTGTACTGTACATTTTCCGAGTAGTTGTACATCACAGCCTGTAGAATTAAAATGAAACACATTACGTCAAGGTCACATGCTTCATGTTCCTGTGGTCCAAGATCCGACTCTAGAATCTATGTCGTTGATGCTTATTATGATCAGTGCATAGGGATGTGCATTGAGCTGCGCTCACATGCAAACATTAGAATAATATGAAAAGAGTGACTCCGCCAAGGAATTTAGAGCGTGGCCCTTGTATATATGCTCCCAATGATCTAATGGTAGGATGCAGAAGCCACCAATCTGCATCAAACCTTGTGTGCCTTTCTTTATTGTTTTAATGTTTGATGACTTTTGTATGACTATTAGTAATCATACAGACAGGAGTTCGGGAACACTAAGGTGTATGACCATACTGTGCACGTATTGTAGCCTTGACCCTGAAAAATATCAAGGATTGTATGCTAAACGAACCAATGAAAAAATGCTGAAATTGAAGTGAAACTGAAAGTGTGTGTATGCTTCTAACGGCGTACATGTCCATCTAATGATCTATCTAGACAACTCCTAAAACTTTCTGAGTACGGTGCTCTATAATATAAACAATGAATTGGGGAAAGAAGGAAGTGCTAACCAAGCATAGATCTATGTATAGGCCTACCTAGTTTCAAATCTAGGCGATTAGATGATGATTAAGGAATAAATTGGAAAAGGAGTGCAAACTTAGTTTTAACTACATTTCTCAATGATTAAAATCCCAGAACTATGCCTATCAAACATAAACATCGGTAGATTCTAATACTATAGTATTATGAATGGTCAGGACTAGATCTAGATCAAGCATAATTATGAAAGAAGTTGCTGGAGACAGAGAATACAATGATAATAATACAATGTTTTCAGCAAAAATTCATTCATAAATTTAAGGGCAAGATTAACTGATATAAATCCAATGTATCCAGGACCTAGATCTAGATCTATTCTGAGCCAAACAATGACTTGTTTGAGAGTCATAAAAGAGAGAAGATAGTTTAAATTTACACACAGAGCATCATCCAGACCTGCCATTCATACAGATTAAATCAGTATTATCAGTACTGATTTTCTGATTTTTATTACCAAATACTGATTTTTTTTTTAACTGTCTGGCAACTAATGCCCATTGAGCTAAGTTTCAAAGAGTTAATTCCCAGTGTTTGTCACTTTTTTTAGCAATCTGAAAATTGTTATTAGTACATTTACGTACCAAAATGCTTTACGATAGACCTACTGTATTATGGAGCTTACTAGTTTTTTAACTTAAACAGTTTAAATTACGATGGCTTCAATAAAATTGAACTGTTTGAGTCAGAGTTTGTGAGTACCAATACATGGTCGTACAGATTTTTTAACCCTGAATACTGAAAAATTTTTTAGCTCAATCATACTGATTTTTTATTTTGAGGAGTGGCAGGTCTGCATCATCATGCACCAAATCTGATGTGGTAGATTGATCCCTTGTATTTTAAGAATCTTGTTGTGCTACAGTTTTCGTTACTCTACCAAAGAATGGAGATCTACAACAATGTTCCAACTACAGAACGATTGCTTTGATTAGCCACGCAAGCAAAATCCTACTCAAAATAATCATGAAAAGATTAGAAAACACCATTTCCAGAGAAGTCAATGAGACACAAGCAGGATTCCGACCTAACCGAGGAACACGAGATCAGATTATGAATCTAAGAAATATGATTGAAAAGACAAGAGAAACCAACACGGAAATTTATATGTGTGCTTCATAGATTATACAAAAGCTTTTGATTGTGTCAGCCACAACAAATTATTGAATGACCTAAAAACTTTCAAAGTGCATTTTAAGATTATCAACCTGATACAAGACCTTTACAAAAAACAGATGGCTACAGTACGTCTTCAGGAAGGCACAAGTGATTGGTTCCCGATAAAACGTGGCGTCAGGCAAGGGTGTATACTATCCCCGTCCCTTTTCAGTATATACACTGAAAGAATCATGAGAGAAGTGGAACACGATGGTCAACACCTTGATTTCCAAGCAATCAAAATGAACGGAGAAGAAATTAAAGAACTAAGAATTTGCAGATGATACCACCATGATACCGCCCTTATATCCAAAACCCCAGATGGCTTAAACCAGCTTCAGTCAGTCAAAAACCATAGTGAGGAAAAAGATCTCTACCTCAATCCATCAAAAACTAAAATCATGGCAACTGACAAATGTACTGATGTCCCTAAGCTTCTTGTTAACAATGAAGAGTTGGAAAGCCTCGAAACCTTTGTTTATCTTGGTGCACAAATAAAAAAAGATGGGAAGA
>BMAT01007711.1:382601-397998 GCA_019649035.1 Elysia marginata | reverse complement strand
TTAAAAAAAGATGGCGGCTATCTTTAAATAGGTGGCCGCCTTTTTAAAAAGCGTTCGCTGAAAATAGCGTTGCATAGGGAGGAGAGCGCTCGCGGCGAACCGTTTGCTTGCTCTTCGCGAGCGCCCGCGCAATGCAACGGCCCTCTGATTTACTCATACATTCTGCTTACAAGTGGGATTAAAAAATATATTGAGTCCAGATTTTTTAAAATCAAACTAATTGTAATTTAAAAATTTATACACTGAAAACAAAATCTATACTGATAAGTCAAAGTTAATTTTTGTTTCCAAGATGTTTGAAATACAGTGGAATCGACGAGAAGTCAACTCGCTGAAAGTCAACTCTTGGTTTAACTTTAAGTCAACACCTCTCTCCCGGGGCAACGGTCCCATTTTTTTTTCAGTTTTCTTTGTTTCCATTCATAATTTAAAACACGTTGTGCAGCGCATGCTCGCCTGCCTGGGCCCACTGGCCTGGCGAGTGGGAGAGGGGGAGGGCTAGTAGGTTACAGCTGGACAGGAGGGTGCTGATTGGAGCAGTTCACTGATGACTCTCCCAGTCCTCCCTGCTTCGCCACACCAGTCCAACAAATTTAATGTTACTAGAAGTTTCTGTGCACACACCTATGAACTCCATCCCTGTGTCTACATCCACTGATCTAGCCTCTAAGCCAGCCTTCATCATTTCCCTGGGTAGGGGGTCTACCGTCCTAGTGGTCACACTGTCATGTTACACCCCCCCCCCCCCTCTGAAAATGGAAAGTCAACCTCGCTTATAAATTAAAGTCAACTTTTTAACACATTTTTGGGGGGTGCTGAGGTGTTGACTTTATGATCCAGATTCCACTCTATCACTATGAGGACTAGGCTGTAGGCCCACCTCAAATCTGTTTGTTCTATAGTATAAGTTTTGTTGTCATTTTGTTTTAGATTATAACTGAACATTCCAATTTTTCCATCGCTAAAATTGTAATCAGAAGAGGACCCACAGTATCACAATTTAGAATCTAGTAATTATAGTAGTAAAAGACAATTGAATTTTTTTTTCATCACATTTTAGACTGAAATGGAAAGATCTTCATGATACAGACTTCTTTGGATACCACTACTCTGACTGTGACTAGTATCACTATAATTATCACTGCCCTATCATAAATCGCAGATTCTTGGAACTAAACACTTCCATTTTTAAAGAGAACCTAAAAAAAGGACCCAATCATGCAGTTTGACATACGTAGGTAAGTAATATTTTAATAATGTCGCCATGTAGCCTGTGTTTGAAATGATTGTTTATAAAGGAAAACAAAAATTTTGCTGGGATAACAATACTGATGGTCTAAAATACTAGTAAAAAAAAGTAAAGTTCATTAATTTAAAGTTTCTGTTAACTTTCTCCTGTACATTTTAAATTTATTAACTATCCTTAAATTTTATCTTTTAATACTCCCCCATACTTTAAATTAAAGTGAAGATTTACAACTAAAACAGGAAGGAAAATTTAATGTAAAACAGTAAATTACTATTTTTAATTTTAAATATTATTTTTAAAGCATCCATGGCACTGATTCAGTCACCATGATGTAGGGCTATTATGTTGAGACCATAAAAATTTACATACTCACATTAACACTTGTATGTACACAGATAATGTCAATGCTCTTTCTTTCCTTTTTTTTTACTAAACAATGTTAAAAAAATATTTGTCCTCTTTAAAATTCTTCAAAATTTACATAATATGATGTAAGCTAAGTTTAACTTGATTTACAAAGTTTACACCTAAAAAACGCACTATAATGGTGTTTAGTTTTCTTGTTTCTTTTGTTTTCTTTGTTTGTTTTTTTTTTTTTAACAAGCATATTGCTCAAGCCTCTCCCTTTTTGGCCTAAGTCATTTTGCCAGTTTTGAGAAAAATTCAGTTAAAACTGTCTCAATAGCAAGAAAATATAGTTTGGACAAAATGTCTTTCCTCAGTTAATGTCGGTACAGTGCTGGCCGATTTTATTCATTTCTTTAAAGCATGTTAGCAGGCATTACACCGATTCAAACGGTGCATCAGTTGCATTTTGGCCTAAGTCAGGCCAAAAAGATAAAGGCTTGACAAATTATGTTGAATAACATTGAAAAAATTTGTTTCCTTTTATCCTCAGATTTGATATCTATCGTAAAGTTCCTAAAGATCTGACACAGCCAACACTTACTGGTGCAATAATTTCAATCAGCAGCTGTCTCTTTATGATCTTTTTGTTTGTTTCTGAATTGAAAGAGTTCCTTACTGTTGATGTGTAAGTGTTTGTTCCTGTTTTGCTATGGAATTCATGTGGCAATATGTGCAGCGATCCCACAAGATGATTCTACTTGCGGTGTTGGTCCATTTAAGCGCTTGGTCAAATTTTCACTCAAATATGTTTTAGCATAATTTGAAAGTTTATAATGTTTTTCATCATATCCTCTTATGAGAAAATCAAATCATAATTTTTAATGTGTTTTTGGGGTTGTGAAAACATGGCTTTTTGGCTTCAACAATATGAAAACTTTTGAGTCCAATTTTCTCCTTTCTTTTGAAAATAAGGCCTCTGGGATTCCTTATCTTTAAAGTGCTGTTATTCAAATAATTTTTCACTATCTTAGAGAGCTTTTAAAGGCCTTTTTAAAGACGTAACAACTCCACATCACAAAATTCCTCATGTAGACACATTTTGTGGGACCTCTACACATATTGAATGTAATTAGTTTGGAAAGAAGTTGTTTTGAAAACAAAATTCGTAGTTATCTCTCATCAAATTAAGACGCTCAAAAATAATTCAATGCAACTGCAAGAGAAAGTACAAGTAAGACTTCAGTGCGTAAATATGGTTTATCTACGGACTTGATAATTTAAACTGTCCCTCAAGATAAACAATTTAACAATTTTTATGGGTATTTTCACATTAAAGGAATGATGTTTTGAAGATAAGCATGACAACAACTTTAACCAAGTAGTTAATAAAGTTCGCTGTATTCCTCAAGCTTTTTATTTTTTTACAGTTAAAACAGTCAAATGTGCCTAAGTTAATATCCAAGGGACATTAATTGGGAGTATTAATTGCAAACTGGATGCAAGTTCAAAATTAGCTTACCATTACTTCTTTAACATACACATGTATAAAAGTTGTAAAATATAATATTAATAATTTACAAGAAGAGACCAAAGAAAAAGAGAAAGTAAGACTAAGAGTTTTTCAAAATCAAATTTATTAAAAAAAAATATTTTGTGGCCAGAACTAAACATCACTGGAACCAAACATAACTGTTTATGTACATAAGGCGGAGATCAAATGACATTCTTTGCATGCGGCAACATTTTCGTAGGTAAAATCTTATCAATCTGAAGTTTAAGTAAGGACTGATATTTAAAACAAAACCTGTCTCCAAGCAAATTTTTGAATAATTTAGTTATTGCACAAGGAGTTTGTAACATTCAAATCCTCATTTGTTTTTAACCACAGCTGAATTTCAAGCTCTACAATTTTCTCTTTTTTTTTTCTTGATTTTGCTTTGTTCCAGACAAAGTGTTTTGACTGTTGATGATCCTGTGAAGCATTCAGAAAAGATTCCAGTCTTTATAAATATCACCTTACCCAAACTTCCTTGCCATTGTGAGTAAACGCCTTTGGAAGTTAAAACTGTAGATAAGTCGTCATACAGGATTATTGAGAAATAAGGTAGTCATTAGAAATTGTATGTTAGAATTATTTACTCCCATTTCTATTAAGATTATCGAAAGCCTTGGTCTAAAAAGCAAAGATATGATGAATTGCTTTTATCTAGTTAATGTCTTTTGCACCGCATTTTATGTTTGCAAAAAAATCTTCTTAGGATTGCTCAATTTACAACTCAGGAGGTACCAACAGTCTAATACCATGTAGTGCAAACTATATTTATCTACAGGAAAATACAATAATGAGTTCCTAAGGCCCTTGTTGTGAGTTGTATAACCATATTTGTAATTAGTTGGAGTGAAAAAAGTGCAGCTATTTATGTCTTGAGCTTTAGAAATGAAAATGTTGCAACAGTTGGGTTACAAGGTTACCTGTGACTCTTTATTTTAAACTTTAACTTTTTGCCATTCACTTAAAACCTTTACTCATAGATCATGATGGTATGCTAGTTGAATTTGTGATTTTCGTAAAAAATTAAAACTCTCTAAACCTTGATCACAAAAGTTACAGAAATTTAACTGTAACCTTTTTCCTTGGAGCCACTTTTACTTATTTAGACAGTAATTATTTGGTTTAAAGCTGTGAATAAATTTTTCTGAAGCTTATCACCTTATACCTCTTGTAATACAGATATTGGACTTGACATCCAAGATGATATGGGGCGTCATGAAGTAGGTTTTAGAGACAACACTCAAAAAGAATCAATTAATGAAGAGAAAGGCTGTCGTTTTGAATCACATTTTCTGATAAATAAAGTAAGTGATAACATTTGTTTTCTTGTCAAAGCGAGTAATATTTCAGTGAAGTTCATAATTGGCTGAAAAAAATTTATTTTGTGGACAATTTACGTTTTTATGTGATCAATTTTTTTCTTTAGATTTGAGGATTACTGTTGATCTAAGTTGAACCAACCTGCCATGTGGGTGTTTGCAACGTTTTTTTTTCTTAGATATGTGACAAAACTTATTCATATGAAGAAAGAAAACCTTTGTGGGAGTAGATTAATAATCCTTGATTTTTTTGTCTCTCTAGGCCTCTGTTCCATGGTACTTGATGGATAGCCCAAATTTTTTGCATAGCTTAAACTTTTATTCTGTATGCAGTAATGAAATAACTAAGGAATATAAAATACAGTGGTACCCATTTTTAACGAGAACTAGAATAACGAGAACTGTTGGTATAAAGAGAGATATAAAAATCCCTGTGTTTCTCTCTATTTGAGCCCTATAATTTATTTTGTGAATAACAAGAACCTAAGTCAGCTTAGCCAGAAAAATCTCGATAATAACGAGAAAAGAGTGTTCAGAAACCCAGCGCGAAGAGGCGGCTGAGAGAGTGGCGGAGGCCTGGCAGTTGCATCATCAAATTCTAAACCAAAATCTAGCAAAGTACATTGAAGCCTAGAACTCTATGCTGTAGGCCTAGGCAAGTGCAGTAATGGACACGCATTACATACAGTACAAAAATCACAGGCCTAGACACACGAATTTCTACCCCTTCAACTTCTTCTGTCCTCCCCAACCCCCTCTGCTCCACCCCCTCTCTCTCTCTCTCTGTCTAAAGTGTAGGCCTGTAGATCTCTCGCACACACGCTCGCGAACCAAGTGACCATCGCTGCCACCGCCCACACTTGTCTTGTGTGTGTGTGTTCGTACGATGCCCTTTGTTTTTCACAAGCTGAGCATCGAGGTCTGTGGATACCAATGCCACCCTACCGGTCCCTTTTCAGTGGCGCAATATACTGCTCCTCTCAGTCTCAGTCTCACCTCCCTCCCCCTCCACGCACGGTGTAAACTGATTGAACTGAAGAGCTTGACACTGAGAGTAACGATGTCGTAATTTTAATTGCCTATTGGCCCACGCATAGCCACACACCATATGTGAAGCCTCTGTAAACCCTTTTATGGGAATAGCCTCTTTAAACCCTTTTATGGGAATAACGAGAACCCCTGCTATAACGAGAGTTCACGAAAAAACATGAGTTCTCGTTATTACCGAGTTTTACTGTACTACTGAAGGGTTAATATAATCTTTTATGATTTTTTTATGGTTGAACTTCAAAGGTACCTGGAAACTTCCATGTTTCAACTCATTCATCCCATGAACAACCACAGGCTCCTGACATGACTCACATTATTCACAAACTGAGGTTTGGAATGGATTTGGAGCCTGGAAAGGTAAGCACATGAAAAATCTTTTTTGAAAAATTCTGTTTATTGAAAATTTAAGAAAATAGAACAAGATCGTAGATTTCAGTAAATGTATATGCACATTCTTACAAAACCATGATGATATAGAGATAATTTATGGGGACCCTAAATTGAAAGAGCAAAAATACAATACTAAGGAAAAAACTGAGGAAAAAACTACGGCACAAATGTTCATGTTGCCATGTGGGAAAGAGTGAGATAAGATCCCAACATTGCTTTAAAAAAAATATTCTCGCATGTGCAGTCATGCTCTGGAATTTTTTGACAAAATCATTAATTCAGTACAATCTCGACATAATTCAACAGTCTTTTTACCATCCACAAAAAAGTCAAATCTTTTTCTGATTCTAGGTTTGGAATAAGTCAAGTTCCATTCCAATCTTATAGGCACTGAAATACCAACATGACTTGTTACTATTTTAGATTGCAGAATTGAAGAATTAAAGTAAGACTTTAGAAAAATAAGATTGTGGTTCTTGTTTACAACTGAATTCTCTGAAAAATGTTGGAAGGTATATATTGGTTTTTTCATTTTTAGTTTTGTATATATATCTTCTCTAAGGCCACACATACCTTTTTTCAGGAAGTGGAAGGATCTTTCAACCCTCTGGAACATGCAGATAAAACTGGAGCTAATGGTTTGAATAAAAAATACAAAAAACTTTGAGATTATAGGAGTTACTCCCTTATCGTAATGTTCTTTTTTTCGTTTTAGTTGATTTAGTACAACGACAAAAAAAAAACCCTCAATATCATATAAGAAAATCTTTAAAAAGATAGTGATTGCTCTGTGACTTTCAAATCTGTTTTCTTTTTTAAAGTTTTTTTAGATTTTAAAATTTTGCGATTAGTTCAATCAGGGAAGATTTGGAAAGGAATTTTTTATTGATCGGACTCTCAGAAGGTCTTTACCTTACCCTTCTATCACAAATATGGAACTGATCTGTATAGAGGCTAAGCAAACTTATAAAATTATTTTTAAGTGAGCTTAAAAACATGTTAAACTGTCATAGTTATTGTACTTGTGAGATTGCTGGTTATGTTTTTCTTTCTGACAACTTACTTTTGCTTTACAGCTCTGGCCACTCATGACTATATCTTGAGGGTTGTGCCAACAGTGTATGAGGACAAACGTGGGAACATTCGCTATCCCTTCCAGTACACATACTCTTATAGAGTTAGTATGAGTATTATAAAAATTTGGCTTACTCGTATGCCCCATTTGTCCAATATTTCAATCTACCAAACATCTACATCTTTGAATTTTCAAATATTTTTATTGTTAACTATATTACAAAATGCTAGCATTGAATTTGGCTACATCATCTACTCCTCAATAGCCTATTTTACAGTATGCTTTGTGTGAAGTTTCACATTTTGATGTTTCAAATGATGTTGTTGGCATAGTTTATTTTTTTAGTTCTGACATTTTTATTTCATGTATATAAAAATAGTACTTTTAATTTTGTAAAATAAATAAGCATTCAGACTTGTTTTGAAGTTACAACTATCTTTTTCGACATTATTAAAAATTATAAGATACCTCTCAATCATCGTTAAAGTTTCCAAACATATATGTTAATATATTGATAAGAATTTATTTTTTATTTTAAAATCCCATTTTAATATCTGTAGGTGGTGGTTTATGTTTACAGTTACACTCTTCAAAGTGTCTTTTTCAATGAAGAAGAATTAGAGCAAAATTTCCTCTTATCCCCATTTTATGTAGGACATGTTGCAATTGGGACATGGAGGTCATGTCATGCCAGCAATTTGGTTTCGATATGAAATGAGCCCAATCACAGTCAGATATGTAGAAAAATCGAAGCCTTTCTACACATTTCTAGTCATGGTAAGTATGCAGATATTAGCTAGAACTTTTTAGTAGCAGTATTTACCTTCCCCTACCTTTCGTTGTTTTTATTCATGACCTGCTTAATCACAGTTTTTTTTAAAACAACTTCACATGTAGGTTTTATAGCTGGATATATATTGGTTTGTGTTAAAAGGTTGTATTATTGTTGAATGCTCCTCACTGCTGAATTTCCTTGGCAATAGTCAGGACACACATCCAACGGCTTTACTCTCAGTTTTTGCATATATCAGATTTTTAATATAAAGACATTCAGGGGATCATGTCTGTAGGACGGGACTGTCACCCGTCCTATTTGTTTCTTTAATCCCTTCCTTACTGTATTGCCCGTCGTTGCCTGCTACATAGACGTTACCAAAAAATTGCTATAAATTCTTAATATATACGGAACAGCATGTTTCTTTTTACCCAGGGGAAAACTGGAAAACTTATTTTCAGTTTTTACGGCATCCGCAAATGAGTAGTTTTGTTCTATCTATCCACCTATTATAATCAAATCATATCTTGATGGACATAGCATTTGATTTTATGCTGAGTGATGCATGAGCAAATTAAAATGATGCAGATTATGATCTTAATAACGATTTGAAATATATGATGAAAGTGATTTTGAAGTTAATGTTTTACATAGGGATGAGGATAAATTGGCAGATGGGGAAGCTAGATCTATGGCTGGGTCAAGTGATGAAAATAGATCTAGAGCTAGATCTTATCTGGAACCAGATTTAGTGATGAAAATGGGAGTCAGTGGTTAAGCAAGTTGACAGATGTTTTATAAGTCAAGCTGCGGCCACTTATGATCCAACTTATGAAGATAGACCTATAGACATTTTCAGTCCATTCATTCCTGACAAATCTACGTCATAAACATCACAGGTTACTTATAGGGCTTTCCAGGAAGACACCGCCCACTTTAATTTGCCGTCCCCCTCCACTGTGACTATGGTGATGGAATACCATAATAGAGCTTTAGAGGACACTAATTTTTTCCGCACCTTGTTACTGTTATTAGATTGAATAACCATTTTTTCTGTCATTCTCTTTTCAAATCAAGTCATTCCAAATCTTGTAATCTTTTTAATGAAATTATTATGATCCCCAGAGTGAAAAAATTGGGATGCGTAATCATTTCTCAAGTTTTTGAAACAAACATTACAATTTTACATGGAAAATTGAATTTTTTAATGGTTAAAAAAATGTTTGTTTTAAATTTGACTGAGTTATGCTTCTTTTAGCATTTTTTTTAAAATGTGACAAGCGGATTTTTTTTTAGTAAGCAAAGAGTTAAAAAACAAACACACAAACAATTATGATGGTTAAGTTGAGTGTTTTTTTAAATTCCAATGCTGGCCCTCTTAATTGATAACAAGTCTTTCCTTTGTGAATTTTAGAGGCAGATTTGGCGTCATATTTTTCAGCAAAGTAATTCTATTGACTTTGTTTTGTTTTGTCATTTCCGTGTTTTGGTGTTCCCCCCATTTAATATGTTACGTTTTGGAGAGTTAGTTTTAATTTTCTGTCCTATTATATTTTGCTATGGTTAAAATTGTGGTAATATTGATTTGATAATTATATCTTTTGCCAGATCTGTGCCATAATTGGTGGAACATTTACAGTTGCAGGAATTATTGATTCCCTCATCTTCTCAGCAGCAGAGATAATAAAGAAGGCAGAGCTTGGCAAGCTGAGCTGAAACCATCACTTGAACTAGAAATCTAGTCCTAAGATTATTATTTTTCAAAATATCTAACCTGTAATTTTACTTTGCGCATTCAAAGAAGACAAATATTTGATAGTGTATAATTAATTTTAAATTATTACATTTAAAGTGATCGTTTTATAGGTGATTATTATTGAGAAAATGGCTAAAATTGTGACCTATAAAAATTGCAGGGCATTGTTTTTTTTTTTAATTGGGAAATTCTTACAAGTGAATGTAATCCTGTTTGCAAGTTGTGTTTCAGGTTTTATTGACTCAAATATGGGTCTTTTCAAATTGATAACAAACTGTTGACTAAAATTTTTTGCCTCCAATAAGTCATTGAACATGAAAAAAAAAATGTTTTGATTATTAAAATTTGAAATATACACAAATACAAACCATTCGGAACCACTCGGAATAAGTCAGATATAAAAAGAAAACATACAGATCCTTTTTTTTCTCTGAATTAAAATGAGCATATATACTGTCTTTTCAAAAAAATATCAACATTTCAAGAAGTTTTTTGTATATGAAAGCTTAAAATATGCTGTTATCAAAGTGTCAAAGCATTAGAATGGGAAAATGGCAACATTTGTAGTGGTCATAAGACCTTGTACCCTTTTATCTAACAAAATGGTGATGGTTTGTTGTTTTTTTTTCACACTTTCTTTCTATGAATTCTAACACATTGATGTATATGCCAGCCTTAGATCTTTGTAAAGCAAAGAATGGAGTCTTCCTTGACCATTTTTTGTTGTCAAATATATTACAAGGATTGGTGGTAGCTAATTAAGACTTATACTAACATTAGGGCTGGCATACCTTCAGCAAGCACCTACTTAACATGGGAGCTATAAATTTAAACAAAATTGTATTAGGCATAAAAAGCCATGTGTTTAAAATGCAAAAGCTAATCCAAATTTTGAACAGTCAAGGCTAAATTTTATTGTTTGTCCAAAATTCCTGAGGAACATTAATGATTTCTCATAGCAGGGTCTTGTAAGGGTTATATCTTTTGTTGATCATTTATATTCAAACAGCTGTGAACTACTGATGTTAAAAGGTTTATGGTTGCATGTAAAGAGTCAGTTTTCAGTATTATTGCAAAAAGTAAAAAAAAAGGCTATTTGTGTATTTCATGCTGACGATGGGATATCAATCCCATCTTGATACAAAACACAATCAAATTTAATTCAAATTTTGTCCACTAGCATTTTATGCTTGTTGCACATCTGAACTTTGAAATGGATTTCATTTTGAAAGTAATTTTATGTTGGCTAATGTTTTAAGACAAAAATTTCTCACCTCTTGTGAGAGTTCATTATTGTTATTGTTTTCTTAAACACTGACCTTTTCTTGCCACATATGTTTTCAGCTGATATGAAACTGTTGTCTCTACAAATTAAACAAAACAATTTGTATATTAAACCCTCCTTGTAGCACAATATATTTCAGCGAATAATCTATTTAACCTTAAAATTTCAAGAAACTAATATTCATTGTCTCAAACCAGGTAATAAAAACATCTGAAAAGTAGAATTTTATTTAAGTTTTGTGATATTTTTTTGTTTAAAAAAGTTAATGCATTCCGTTTTTTATTTGAGGATTTTTTTAATGCTTATTTTTATAAAATTATTATTATCTATTTTTATTCTTTATGATAAGAATGTTAACAATACTGCTAAATAAACTAGTGATTAACCTGTCAAGTCTATGCCTCAGACTGAGTATGATAAAGTTTGTTCTTTTCATTTCATGGATGATAAAATTGTTATTGTTTTTTTTAAGACCTACTCAAAGAATGTGAATATTATCTTAAGAAGACATCATTGTAATTCATCTTAGAATAACAAAATCTGTGCAAACAGAGTTATGTCTAAAGGACTTAAGTGCTGTGTGTTATAGTCTGCTTTAAAGAAATTGCATGAAAAACACTATGTCATGACACAAATGAATAACATTACATTATTTATTTGCACTGAACATTTGAGCTTAAATTTTGTAGGAGCTCAGTGTTTTGTACAACATCATGAGCATTGTATTATGTTAGCATAAAGTTTTTTTATTCAAAGGTGTTTTTTTAACGATTTATTTATTAAAAAAAACAATTACAGGTGCCAATTGCTATAATTTTATTATTAATACTATAATTTAAATATTTAAGTTTCTTAAGCTGTGATGGTTTGATATGAAATTTGGATATGTTTCATTTTATTTTTATTCCGATCATTGAATTTCTGAAAGCATTTATTTTAATGGTTTGACATTTGCACAATATAAGAAGAGACAGCTATGTTTCTACTAATTTTTTCTTCTGAAATTAAAAACATTCCAAATAAATTTTTGTCCTACAAGGCCAAACAATGTTCATGGTTTAAAGTTATTTAAAACTACAAGATATTAGAAGCATTGAATTTATTAACTCCCTGCTGTCATAAAGATCTTACAACAAGAATGTGATTGTATATTTTCAGCATGGTTATAAATTTATTATATCTCATCTTACTGTTAGCCTCAACATATAGAATATGGAGACAGTGAAAAATTTCATACTTCTTTTTGCTATTTACATTTCTATTTTTTGACAATTTAAGATCCATGTACATTTCACACAGTACATAACAGAACTCAGCTCATGAAGTTATAGTAAGAAATATAGAACATATTTGCTCATAAATTATTTCTTTAAAAGTCTGAAGTTTATCTTGGAAAACAAAATGTGTCTACTGTTACATTTTCACCAAAGTGCCAAGTAGTAATGGATCACAATGTGCACATTTATGCTAGCAATTGACAAGGCCCAATTTTTATTTGAATGTGGCTATTCAAGCATACACATGAATAGTCCTGTAGGCTATTCAAGCATGCCAATAAAGACGGTTATCTACTATGTAGAATTACTATTTAACTTTTTATTTGTCTTTTTTTTTCGTTCATTAGTTTTCTGGGAATCCCTCTTTGAATGCATCAAAGTTGAGGGAAAATCGCTGGTTTTAACACAGCTACAATAACATGGCTGGCTGCATAGCAAGCACAGCCTGCTGGAACAGCTAAGTTCAGATTGGGGATTAATAAAGCAGTCTTATTGGCTGCCACTGTCAGTGACCTTAAGAAGACCCAGACCTTGCACCCAAGCTTGCCTAACTTCAACATTTCTCTCTCTCTCTTTTTGTTCTAGGCCTTCTTTCTTCGCCCAAATGACTTGACCTGCAAGTAAAATCTAATAACTTCTTTTCTTTTTCTTCTCTCGATCTAGTACTAGTAGTAGTAGATTATAATATCTATGGCTTTCACATCTTCTCTAGATCCAGGTTCTAGATATAGATCTAGGCCTTGTTAAGGCTTGTTTCTTCTCTTTTCCTCGATCAAGGTCTAGATCTAAAATCGAGAACTTGTTACTACTACTGTACAGTACTATATCTACTTCTTCTTCTTATTTATCCATCTCTCTCAATCTGTATCTTTCTAGGATTAGGCTTTGTTTATTCTTGTCTCTCCCTATTTAGACCAAGATCTAGCTCAGCATTCCAATGTCTTCTCTCTCAGTCTCTATCCTTGTAGATTTGGGCTTCATTTATTCTTCTTTCTCCCAATCGAGACCTAGATCCAGCTTGACCTTCCAAGTTTCTTCTCTACATCTCTCTCAATTTCCTAGAACTTTCTTCTTCTTGTCTCTAACCTCCCTCCCTCTATTTTGTTCTTCTCTCTCTAGATCTAAATAGGCATTCCAAGTTTCTTCTTATACAAACTTCCTCCTCTGTCTCTGTTTCTTGACCCTTCATCTTCTTTCTATCTAATCTAGAAGTAGACTGGATATACTATGACTTCTTCTATTTTTTTTCTTCTCTCGATTTAGATCTAGACCTAGACTCAGCTCTCTTGCTAGACTTTTCAAACTGAAGAGCGCACAACGTTACTATTCTTAGAAACTCATATGATTGAATAGCCTGTAGGACTATTCATGTGTATGCTTGAATAGCCATGTTCTTTTTATTTAATTCCTTGTGGTAGGATCCATTGCAGCTGATGAAGGGAAACTTGATAGCAATGTTTGAAAATATATGCTTATTATTGTTTCAATGTAAATGTTAATACTAGAATCTCATAGTGCTTGATATTATTTTTCTTTCTTTCTATTTTTAAATGATTTTCAGTTACCAGATATCTATTTTGACACAGGGTATAGAGATACAATAAAAGTGCCCTAACAATGTCATACTAATTGGAACTAATCTTTATCTTTGCATTCCTGAATCATCTCATTCTAAGTGCGACAGTGTTGAATTTTTTATCAGCCCTTCTTGCTTTTTCTGATGACCATTTTTTTTAAAGCAATGCTGTACCCTTTACTCCTGAGCTCAACTTCAAAACCATCATAAGTACATGGAATAACATTTTAAACTCTTTTCAGACTTATCTGGGTTGTGAAACTTGGAACAAGTTATCTGCTTAATTTTTTTTTGTTTAGCCAAAAACTAATTATTTTTGTAAACAGCTGATCTTTTTTTTTCACTATTTTTTATCAAGATTTATCACCTTAATCAGCACAGGGACTGAATTATTATAAAAGCTTTATTTGTACACTAGTAGTAGTAGTATTAGTAAATTATTCCAAAATTAGCCTTTCTGGTTAAGAAACTTACTATCACCAAAGAACTCCATGAATATTATGCCTTGCACCCTAATACAAGTTCTTGAAATCAACTACACTGTGCCTCTTAACACTAAGTACACACAGCAAGTATTCCTTGCGCAGGCTCTATGTAAAATTGTTTTGAATAACCTTTTCAGAAAATCTAGCTGTTTAAATATTGCAGTTTTCAATAACATTTTTCTAGGCATCATTTTTAACATAAAATACCTATTGTTAATTTTTTCCTATTTATTTCTTTTTCTTAAAAAATAACTAAAATTAGTACAAGAAGTATTATTGACACAAAGCTGCATGCCTATCACTTAAGTGTACAATATTTGAAGCCTATTTGTACAACAAAACAGGTTTAGGTTGTCAGCCTTTAGATTGTTTTTTGAGGTGTAAACCTGTAGTACTCTGTTTGATTAAATTAAAACATGAGCAAGCCAATAGATGACCAGCCCATAGTATTTTAATACATGTAGTAGGCTTATTACTTTGGGATGCTGAACAATTTTATTTAACTTTAGAAACTTCTGAAAATTACATTATAAGTATGATACTGTTTATAAGGACATTCAAATATTCACTGTTCTACAGGTAATTAATTGTAATTTTTTTAAAGACATACAACAGGGGAAAGAAATCGTTTTGTCAATTATTTTCATTATACTGTGAATAGACGATAACTTATTAAACAAATTGTTTATTAAACGAAAACACTTCGGGCCAACAAATCTGAACAGATTTTATAACTTGTTTTCAATAATGAACAGATTTTAAAACTATCATTATTGATAATGACACTAATAAAATCTGAAGAGGCTTTTTTTGTTTGAGGAATAAAGTCTTAATTGCAACTCATTTACTTTTGTATGTATTCTTGGTTTATATACACTTGACTATAGTTTCTCTTTGCCCTTTGAAACGAGAATAAAACAGCAGCATCAACGAATTGCACTGGTATTTTATCATTTCATAGTCAGCCTCCTCTTTTTTTTCATTACAAACTTATGAAGATTTTAGATAGACAGTCTTAGTGTCCTCTGCAAGAAGTTGCAAGAGGAAAACCAATTTGTGAGAAAATTACTTCAACAAAAAAATGGAGGCCAATGAGAAATTACTCTACAAGCTTTTGCTATGTAATAAATTCAGTTGCAGGTGTTGTCTCCTCCTGTGAAGATTAGGTACAGTAGTATCCGGTTAAACGCACCCCAGTGAAATGCACGCTACGGTTAAACTAACGCCAAATCACTATGACCGATTTCTTTCTATATAATC
>BMAT01007711.1:344304-372057 GCA_019649035.1 Elysia marginata | reverse complement strand
CAATCAGCAGGTGTCACTGTCTTCTGTCCGGCCGCACTAGCTTCCCCCCCTTCCCCTCTCCCCCACTAGCCCTCGCCAGACAAGTGGGCCAAGGCAGGCAAGCAAGCGCTGCACGCTGTGTCTTTAATCATGATTGGAGACAATGAGTGCCTACCCACCCACCTTCGCTATATCTCTTTGTCTCTCCCAAGACACATCTGGGGTCTCTCTATATCTTTCCATTTGATCATGAGGTGTTGACTTTAAGCGGAAATAGGTCCGAAGCTGTTGACTTAATGCGAAATAAAGTTACTTAAATAAAGAATGAAAAAAACGGGACCGTTGCGAGGTGTTGACTTTAACCGAGAGTTGACTTCAAGCAAGTTGACTTCTCGCGGATTCCACTGTATGTAGTATGGCAACATTATGTGTGCAGTTGCAAAACTTTGACACATACTGATTTAGACATATAGGCCTAAATAATTGAAAGGTTTATAAAAGCTCTGTAAAGGCAGCCACAGACATCACCATGGATTGATGCAAGCAATGAAGTGGAAAAATTGTTAGCAATGCTGCAAATCAAATGTGGCCTCCCTCCTGCCCTTACACTTGTCAATAAAGCCTAGCAATTTATGAGACAATTTTCTTGACAATTTTATACCATCAAACAAAAACCAACAGGAGCTCTTTGCTTTAACTTGGTTTTTGCTCCATACAGCACAGAAGGACAGAGATGAGGTGCAGACAGACAGAGAGAAAAAAGAGAGTGAGAGAGAGGAGAGAGAGAGAGGAGAGAGAGAGCGAGATGGAAGTACAGATAAGATGAGAGAGAGAAGCAAAGCCAGAGACGAAGAAGCAGACAAGGAGATACTTGTACACTACAGCACAAATTAATGCACGACAAGAAAGATTTAAAAAATATGTAGTAAAATTCAAGGTCTAGACAATCAGATGATTAAAAACAGTGATAGATTAGTAGAATGATGGACACAGGCGAAGAGACAGAAAAGAGAACAGAGACACCATGAGAGATGGACCGACAGCCAGACAGAGACTGGGAGATACAGAAAGAGACAGAGGGACACAGAGAGAGAAAATACAGAGACGAAGAGACAGAAAGAAAGTAACAGTAATAAGGAGAAAGAGGGGCAGACAGATTAAATGCAGGTATAACTACATTCTTCTTGTTCATTTTAGGTGAAGAAACAACAAAAAATTCAACACAATGTAGAGACAAAAAGAAAACAGGACTAAAAGTGGTCAAAACAGGGACTGCACGCAAAGACTTTGCTCATTTTAGGTCGAGGAAATTCTGTCAGATTTGAAATCTAAAGCCTTTTTAACTGACGCATGTCCAGTGGAAATAGCCCATGCAACGGCATTGGCTTGTACAGCTTCAAAGGCCGCCCATAGATCAATAGCCTTGTCAGGTGCAGGAAATTCATTTTATGTATGTACAGTCAATGGGCAATCAGCTTTTGATGACAATGGGAGAGTAATTCATGAAGAGAACATGGCTAAATTTACGCAACAAAAATCCATGCGAAATACATTCTTCACTTTCATAATAACTATAATTGGCTTGCATTCTTCCCAAAGAAAAGCCTAGTTTTGAGATATAGGCTTTCACAGATTACAAGTGGGTGGTCAGAAGTCAAATTTTTTAAATTCAGATATTGATGTTTTCAATAGTAAAACCATTTCTTAACAGTTTTCACATCTGATTCATGTTGAATTTCATGTTTTATGTGTTAAAATTTAATTAGGTATTTTCTCTAAAAATAGCTCGCACGTGACATGGGGTCTTGCTTCGCTGATCCGCATGTAAACAATATAGAAGAGAGAGCACGCCACCCTCTTTCCTTGATTATTTTCTTCGTTTTCAGTCTAGATGCTCTATGAACCTATGAAGGTACTTAAAATGTGGGCATATGTTAAGCTGAGCCTAATAAGCGTAGAAAAACTTGTAATTGCATACTATAAAATGTAGACCTAGACACTGCACCAGCCGATTTTGCCAGCAGCCAGTTTAATAATTTCATATAGAATTTGCCTCAAATGACAATGTATAGATATTTTATATTTTTAAGTTTGTGGCTTCAGATTCATGTTTCTTCCATCCCCAGAGGCTGTGGTTAAGTATTTCCCTCATATAGAAATTCTCTTGGTTCAACTGTATGTCTTGGGCAAGTTATCAGCTTAAACTATTTTTAGCACTGTCGGGAAAGCCTAGAAGCAGTACGTTCGGTTTGAGAGGAAAGCCCAGTAGTAAATAGGTCACTCCAGAGTTGATATAATGATAACTGTGTACATAGATCTAGATCTGGTCTAGATAGATAGATCTAGAATTCAGACGGGTTGTAATGTACAAATGTTAAACTTTATTTTTAAGTATGTACATGTGTGGAAAAATGAAATGTTTGTCATAAACTTATATATGTAATGAAACGCTGTCCAAGACAAATTTCACACTGGGACGCATAAAGATTTATCTAATCTATCTAATGAAAAAGATTTTAACACTCATGTATATACATAAGGTTAAGTAGATTTTGAAAACACTTTTTTTTATTTTAGAACTTGAAATCAAAACATACCGTAGGTCAAGGTCTGTTATAAATTTATGGAGACATAATAAACAAAGAAATGATGCGCCTGACTCTCATTCAGTCGGGGAGTTGAGGATTTTGTTTGATATATTTAGGTAGGGCCCTAATTAAAATTAAGCCAATAATTTTTTAAGTAGATCTGATGAAGAAAAGTCGACAGAAACCAAAGTTAAGTCGATGGCTGTGTAGTGTTTACTACTAGGACGTGGGGAAGCAGCCACTACATCACATTTATAACAAAAGTCTTGTAATACAGGCACTTTGAAAAGACCTAATCGGTATGGTTCCTAACGCCTCTAAAAGGCTGCATAATTGTTAAAACTTTAAATGCAATTTTCTCCCCTTTCTGAAATTGTACAAGTCCTAACCCTGTCCACTTCAAACAGTAACTTGTCTACTACAGAAGCATGGTAGAGCTTTTAGAATTGTTTTTTGTAGGCTATTTGAAAGTAGGGAAATTAAAAAAAAAACTTTTCTGCCATAACAATATCTGACTACGTTCTAGATATAGTTCTAATTTCGACTTTTAAAGACTCATTTGCCTTGGACTGGTTGCAAGACAATGAATTATAAGCCAATTAAGTTTTTGAAAAACATGTGCTGATGATTAACGAGCAATCACTTTCAAGGTTTACTTTTTTTCAAATCAAAACTAAACATCCAACTCATTTACACTGATCGCGAGACATGCATGTCAGCTGTAACTTTATTTGATTCCAGATGCAGTGTACTTAAATAACATTAAATGGAGGGCCAATCAAGCCATTATAAATACAAGGCACTTTCTTATGTAGAAGCGTTCCTGTGGAAACAGTGAAATAAGGCAAAAAACTCCTCTAGATACTAGACTTTAAATCTTCTTTTAATTGAACTAACACATTACCTTGAACAAAACATACAGCGGCTTTCCCTATCACACCCATTATAATGATAAGTTGGATGACAGTCTGGAAAGATCTAAATGTAGGTCTGATCTAGATCAGGATTCTAGACATTCACGGAGGGACAGGTTGGAAAGTGTTATAGGGCGTCGAATCTGCCTAGATTCGGATTAGATAGATCTATAATTTATCTACTTTGCAGTTGGCTATATATCATTACTTTGTACACTGACATTGGCTGGCCTGTTTCGTAACAATGCTGCTCAGTTTGGATCAGCATAACAGTGTTGCTGGCCTTGGCCTACAGCTGATTATTGTTATGGTAAATTGTTTACATTTCGGATCCGATCTCATGCGTTCAAGTTTTGAATGTTTACATAGACCAAATATTCTGCATTACTTTGTACTTTAACTAAAATGGCCTACGGCTGTACACTTTTTGTATTGGATTTGCATTCGGAAGTACATTGTAACCTATAAAAGCCTATAAGTTCTCATGCCGATGTTTTGTTGGCGTTGCAGCAGTCGAAAATTTTGTTGCGAATGACCTCTGTCCAAATCTTTAGATCCTAGATTTCCCTTAGCCTAAATCGAAACTGGGATTATCATTAAATGCGATGCCTAAACAACAGTCCATGTTGAAGGTAGGCCAAATTTAAATTTCTTTGATTTGTAATAATAAGTATGAGACAAATAATCTAGATCTAGAGACTAGATTAGATACAGCTAGATCTATAGATTTATAGACCTAGAGATTCTAAATACCGGCTAGATCTATAGATGCCACCTAAGCTAAGCTAACCCTCCATGGTAACTAATTCTAATTCTAGATCTAATCTAGCCCTAGATCCTATCTGATTTTTAGAAATAAATTAAGTGAGATGCATTTTTTAAAAATTAATTAACGTTGCTTACGAAATGAACAGTAATTTAGAGCAATAAAGTTAGGTAAAAAATATTGGAACTGCACTCTGGAAATCTTGGTTTGTATGACTTGCATACCATTAGGCT
The DNA here is from genome assembly GCA_019649035.1 of Elysia marginata. Classification (NCBI taxonomy): domain Eukaryota; kingdom Metazoa; phylum Mollusca; class Gastropoda; family Plakobranchidae; genus Elysia; species Elysia marginata. The sequence goes on along the minus strand of BMAT01007711.1, from coordinate 367,577 downwards.
AGATTTAGATTCTAGATCTAGTTGCCTAATCTTTTTTTAACATTTATTACTCTGCAGGTTTTAAGTATCTGAACTCTAATGTGAGTTACAAAAAAGAAGTACAATATGTCAGGAAAAATGCGCAACCTAGGAGGAGGCCCATCTCACTCTCAGCCTCAACCCCAACGTAGATTATTCAGAAGACGTACTACAAATATTGATGCTGAAACAAGGGTGTGTGTCTTAATTTAAAGGTTTTAAAAAGCCCTAAAGTGGATTAGAGCAATTATTTGACTTAAATGAGTAATAAAGGAGTAAGGAGTAAATTCCATACAGTACTGTTTTTACTTCTAAATGCGAAGTCACACTACCTACTTTGCTTTGTTTCTACATTTTTTAAAAATTGGTCTTGAAAATATTCAAGCAATGTTCAAGCATGCCTCAAAGAAAGCTTACAATGAAACTATTTATAAGCAAGCATGGTGGCTCTGGAATTTTAATTGTAAATATTATTTAGTGATCAAAACAAATACCCTCACAATAAATATATTTCATTTTTGGATCCCAAATATTTCAGTTTGATGTAGACACCATTGGAGCTTTCAAGATGACACCATCTTTCCAACCAGAGCATTTCGTCACAAACAGACCCTTGATGGGTGCTTGTTGTTCTTGCATGCCTAGGAGTCAGGTAAAAAAAAATAAACCCACCAAGGCATGGTATTCATGGTTCTAACGTGGGATCAATCTTAATGGAGAATTTTAAATTTTAGTTTCAAAAAGTCTGATTGCAAATAAGAATTATAATGTAACGCATAAATATCAATGATAAGAAATTAATAAAGGACTTTTTACATTGATGAACTATTTGGACATACACTAGATACTACTCACTAGAACTAGAAGAGCATAAACAATTGAACAACTCATTACAAAGCTCATTGTCACTGTCAGTATAGGATCAAATAAATCTATGAAAGGTGCCTTTGTGGCTTGCCTTTTGATCTTTAAAGATAGTCACAAAAATAATGTAAATTATAATGCAGTTGTCTCGTTTTCTGACTTTTTGCCCCAGCAAAAAAGTTAAGTAAACCAATCTTCCCTGCATTCTATTTATGTGAGCATGTTGTACTTTAGTAGATGGACAGATTTGTACAAAACAAAACATTTTGAATCATGAAAAATTACTCTAATTTATAGTATTTTTACATTTGTCTATTGTTACGTAAATGCAGAAGGCTATGACAAAAATATCTGTATTAGTGTGTAATAGGAACCCAAATGCTGTCCCATGAACAATTGATCTGATTTATTTTGTTTTTCTCTTTATCAGAAAGACTTCATGCACAATGGGCTAAGAGAATTAGGAATGCGGAATATTTTAGATGTCAAGACAGAATTAATGTAAGCATTGAATTAAAAAATTTTAGGTGACATAAATAACACATTTGATGCATTCCTAAGGTATTTACTCTCTTCCTTCCTCTTCTATTTTGATCACCAGTGATTGATGACGTCATCAGGGAATAAATTAACGAAAGCAGAAATCTCTTTCCTATGAATGATGAAAGCTAAATATTCCCTCAGAAATCAACAGAAACATTTTGGGTTAATTTTGTGTTGAGTTAATAAGACTCAAAGATGTTGTTTCCTTGTTACCAGCCTGCTGCCATCTTGAATGTAGTTATTATGGTAAAAATCATTATAGCCCATTTTTTAATAAAAATCAAGAATAAGATTTTTTAAAGTTAAAGAATTTGATTTGGACCAATGTGAAAAGTTTTTTCGTTCATAATGATTTTTTTACATTATATAAATCCGATTTTATGATGTGAAAAGTCTATTTTTAGTAACAAAAGTAGGTCAAATTGTGTCATGTAATGTGATATAAAAATAAAAAAAAACATTTTACATGAAACTTTGAAAGCCCATTCATTTTCCAGCAAAACAGTATATGACACTTAGGACTCTCAACAGATGCTTTTGCTAAAACTAAAAGTTGCTATACAAAAAGTAGACTCTCAGAATTATATTTGACTCCTAAAATAGTAGGGAAGGAAGAGAGATAATGTCTTATCGTCAATTATTTCCTTTTAACCATACATAACATGTTGTACCAAAAGAGATTATTGTCAAATCATTTTGGTCTTCTATATGTTTCATTTTAAAAGAAATGAAGCAAACTAATGACAAACAAGAATTTTACTAATTCAAGGTAATGTAAAATACTTTTGAAGATCTTATGGACAATGAGACCAACAAGTTAGGTTAAGTGAAGTAATGTAGATAAAAAAAAAAGACACTTGAATTGCCATTTGCCTTCATTTCATCTTCTTAAAAGCCCTTGACATATTAGAAATTAATACGCAAATAACGCTGTACTGTTCAATACTTTGATTTACCATTTTAAGCTTTCTTGTTATAGAACATGTAGAGTGTCATATACAGTTGAATTTTCAGATAAAATGCAATGTTGACCCTCTGATGCCATCATGTTTAATACACATCGCCAAAGCATATAGGAAGGTGTGCGGAAAATGGATCAAAAGACAGAGTTTCCACCTTCAAATATATATGCACTCTGAGTAACTTGCAAAGTGAAGGGATATACAAGGGGCTCTCTATCTAGGACATTATGCAAGTGAATGAGAATATAGGATCATGGTTATTAATTCTTTATCGTTTCTTGGTAAGTGTTGTGTCCTTATAAATTTTAGCTTTTCAATATGTTATGAAAGAGATGAGACCTTTATTTAAAACAGCTGCTACCACATATACCCTTTCTTCCTAAATTTCTAAAGACAATCCTCTTAATTAATAATGAGATTGATCTGGATTTTTGTCTTTCAACAGAAACCCAGGTCTTTTGGCAAAGTTTTTTCCAACTGAAGTCTATGCCATCAACAGACCATTGTTCAAACCTTATTCGAATTTAACCAGATCAGTTGTGACCAGCCCAAGGTAATAAAGCTTTTTTGACTTCATGAACTTGATATATGCCTCGCAATTAGTCCAGTGCTCACAATGCCCACGTTTCAAGGCATTCCTATTATGAACAACTCATTTTTGTTTCCAATGATGTGTTAAAATATTTTTTTTAGCTTGTTTTAAAATCACAAAATTTGCCATGAAGAAAAAACATTATAAATATGTTGTTTTTTTTTTACTTTCAGGGTGCTAAATGCTATTGAAGAAACAGCAAGACAAATAACAAAAGGTGGTGTAAACTTGTATATTTATTTGACCTCTTTGCCTTTTTATTCTCCTTACATATATGTATGACTTTCATCAGAACAATGCAGAATGAAAAATGTTAAAATGGTCTGCCGGAGAACTCATGTAAAGTGCTTGGAGCATTAAGTCACAAGTGGGTTAGGCGCTACGTAAAAACGCTTTTTACATTTTTACTTTTGTAAGTAATAGTTTGACAACATGACAGACAGTAGTATTCATGGTGCCCAGCAATATGATCACTTTTTCATGTTCCCACTAAATTGTGAGCAAGTAACATACATATTTCAAACTATATTCAGGTCTTTTGTAAAGTCATTCTCTCCGGTTTTCATCCTAAAGGTATATTCAATCTACTTAAGGATGTTATTTCTTCTAAGAGCATTTTTATGTGGGGCTTAATCTATTAAAATGCTCTAAGTGCTGAATATGGGTTCCCCAACAGGCCTTTTCAAACCAAAATACCTTCTGAACTTGCAGAGGAGCAGAAAATTAAGCGCATCACTCTAGCGTACTAACAAGAACTTTCACTGCCTATAATCAAGTACTCCTTTAACGCATGAGTAAGGCGAAGAAATGTGTGTAACTAGCCTTTGTCAATGACTATACGTCGACCTGCCAAAAGCAAGACTTGAATCTCAAACTTCTTTGTCGAAAAGCTGAGTGTTTACTTCTAGACCACAGCTTCATGTGGATGATTGTCATCAAAGATTTATGCAGAAGAGTAATATTGTTAAGGTTAACTGGATAAGCTGATGCAAACCTTATTTAGGTAATTGTTTCGCTCATGCAGGAATGTAGAAAAATTTTATGTTTAAAGCTTTCCATTTCCTCACAAATACTTCCTATGAATAAATACTAAGAATTTTCATGTACAGGTGACATGGATGCTTTTCCAAAACAAGTTGCACTTCTGGAAAAATCATGTGCCAACACCATGAATATGATGAAGGCTTCTGTGTCTTCATTTTTTATCAAGTATGAGTTTTGTGTAAATCTGAATAATTACTTTCATTTTAAGCTTGAGGAAACCTATTTTGTTCATAGTAAAAAAGGTTTTGTTCTTATTTACCATCAAACACTTAACTATAAATCTTGGTGAAGAATTAGGCTAGCCATATAAGGCTTGTATTTTTGTATGTATTTGTAATTTACAGTTATAAGAGCAGAGAATTTCCTTTTTTTTCTAAGGCATGTAGTTGACAATGCCAGTTTTAATCAACATTCACTTATCATTATTATTTTCATTATTATTGTCATGAGTGTTTTTTTTTAACTTTTAAAATAATTGTATTTGTTATTATTTTATTATTAGTTTTTGTTGTGGTTATTGAAATTGTTTTTATTAACATCCTAAATGTTATTTCGATTACTAGTATTGTTGTTATAAATAACCTTTTTATTGTCTATGTCTATATCTTATGTGGTATTGATAGGAATTCTGTGATTTTGATTGCAAACATATTTAACAAAAAATACATTTTTACAAGTCTCGATCTAGTTTTTATATTTGATCTAGGTCTGAATGCTATGACTAAATGTTTATAAAAGTATAGTAATGAGTTTGCAGTCATTGCAATGTAGAACTGGCTTGAGTGAATGGAGTTTTGATGTGCAAATTCAGTAAGTCAACAATGAGTACATAAAAAACATGTGGCAAATTGAAAAGCTTAGAGGCCCTAAACTTATTGTGTGTGCTACAAATTTTTAACAAAAATCAAGATATTCATTCACTCTGTCTGCTCTTCCATTTATTTCTCCAAGAATAACTGCATGGTTCTTGACAAAGTATCTCTCAAAGTTCCTGCGCAGTGTACAAGTCTGCAGGGGCCAGATGATGATGGTGAAGGAAGCGAGCAAGGTATGAGTTGTTCAATGAATTTTAACCTTGTTTACAAGACAACCCAAAGGCCATAAAAAGTCTTAGAATTGCTGATGTGCCCTTTGCAAGGGAAAAACCAAAAAAAAAAATTACAAAGGAACAACAGTAAATTTAAATTATGTGGAAATAGCATTATGTGACACATTGATTTTTTTTTTTTTTTGTGGGCAACATTGCTTAGTGTTAATTTTTGGGACTTGTGTTACAGCAGTACTAGTATTATCATAATCAGAGGGTACATTGAAGGATAAGATGGGGATAAGATTTCATTTACCTTCAGAACAAATAGACTATAGAGCTAGGGAAAATGGGAAAAAGAATTGACTTACCAAGGTATCAGTTGCAACTGATCTTCCAACTGCCATTAAAAACATGTTGATGATAATATGTTGTAAAGGAATAATATAGGGTGCCTGTCTTGCCAAATTTCTTGCAATGCAATTTAATTATTTATTATACTTTTGTATTCACTCACACATATGTGCAAAATCATATAAATCTAAAATATTTTTATTTTTTGTACCATCTTACTTTCTAATTACAGGGTACAAGGGCTAGCCAGGTTAGTTTTCTTTTGTTTAAAAGTATATTGTTTTTACTTTCTCAGAGAAATGTTCCCATGATATATCTTCCTTTGCATCGTAGTCACCTTGACTATATTTTGGTTACATTGATTCTGTGGCATTACGACATCAGAGCACCTTTTGTAGCAGCTGGTGACAACATGAACATCCCCTTCTTTAAGTATGTGTAAACATTGATTTTTTTATAAATTAATTTTATAACTGCATTTCTGGTTGAGAAATTTTTTTTAAAGTCGACAGTAGTAACCTTCAGATTATAATATTATCTCTCTGCTTTTTTTTTACGTAATAGTGATTTAGCCTGTGATCGTATCATTCTTTTCAAAACCATAGAAAGAAGTTAACAACCATGTTACAGAAAAATATAGAACCTGGCAGCAAATATATCTTTGGTCATGTTTAGGGATTGTTAGATTTTAAAGAGGCTTGCTCATTTTATGTTGGTAATATCTAAAGACTAGACAAGTCAAAAAGTAATAATGTTCAAGGCTGACCATGGTTCAACTGACTTGAGGCACCGTTGAAATCCCAATTTATATACTTGTATATTTTGATGACACAAAATCAAATGTGCCCTTTTTTGTTACTTAAGCTTCCTCAAATTGTGACAAACATGGAAAACTTATATTCAGTATCAATTATCTTGCAACCAGTCAAAATTAGTCTTAAGTCAAAATTAGAAGGTATTCAGATGTGGGCATCATAGAAAAGCTTATTTTCTCCACTTTCAGTTGCAGCCAACAGAATAGCTCTATCATGCATCTGTATAAATTTATAGCCATTTGAAGTCGGCAGGGTTAGGACTTGTGAAATTTCAGAAAAGGGAGAAAATAGCATTTAAAGTTTAGACAACAATAAAGGTGTTGAGACCTCAGCAACCATACCAATTATAATTTATGGCATAAAATCTGACATTTCAACATGAATTTGGTGTGAAAAGTGTTTAGAAATGGTTTAGTTTCATTATCAAAAATAAAATAATTTGATTTATGAACACCCACTTAACTTTAAAAGCCTATATCTCAAAACTAAGCCATTGAGACAGAATGCGAGACAATTTTGTAATTTCATATTCATGAACAACCCTCAAAATTATAAATTATGAAATCTACAGTCTTCAATTCTAAATTAAATCTATAGATTTCTGTTTGAATGATTCATGTCTCCCTTTGATACTCATTGAAAAAAAAAGATATTGACAAATAGTTTAATTGTATGAGTTTATCAAATTATTATTATATTAATTTGGATTTGATAGAGATTTCACTAAATTTTATGTTACGGTAAATATATTTTTATAACCTATCAACAGCCTTCTCATGAGATGGCTTGGAGGATTCTTCATCAGGAGACGTTTAGACTCCAACAGGAACAAAAAAGATATTGTATACAGAGCTTTGCTCCATGAGGTAACTCAATTCTGATGTCTTAACTTTTGTTTAGTTTCAATTATTATGAATTAGTTTAAGTAATACTCCCATGAAGAATGCATGCCAATACCAAAGGACAGGAACAGGTGAATCTGGTGTTGATTTAATATGTGGCATGAAATGCTTATGATTTCATTTTCGTAAGAAATCTGACAGGCAAAGGCTTTGTTTGCAATTAAATATCACCTAGTGAAATGCAGAATGAATGCATTAAGCATCTGTTGCAATTCAATGGCAAATGATTTTTGCTCTTTATAAATAGTTATTAGCATTTCCTGACATTGTAAATGTTTATGATTTCAGTACATGACCAAGCTGTTGAGTGAAGGGGAAGGACTTGAGTTTTTTATAGAAGGAGGTCGCACCCGTACAGGAAAATCCATGATCCCTAAAGGGGGTCTTCTTTCAGTTGTTGTTGAGGCATTTAATGAGAGTAAGTAAATGGTGACTGCACATATTCCATATTACTTTGTAAATCTGGGGGTTTTTTTTATATAGGAATATAATTAATAGCTTAATTATGATGGATGTGTTGCTATTTTAAATTTCTCTGAATCAGAAACTAAAAATATGGGCAACTAAATGCCCCTTCCCTTGCTAAGCATATTGTGTTTAATCTGCATATTTTACTCTTTAAAGCCTATTCAGAAGTTTTGGGCTTTCGTTAAAAAATCTTTACGATTCTGTGTACCGTAAAAGGATGTACAGTTGTGAAAGGAGGTGCAGTTTCTTTTATTTTCCTTTGTTTTCAATTTACAGATGAGATTTCTGATGCCTACATAGTTCCTGTAACATTCAGCTATGAAAAAATTATTGATGGAAACTATTGCCAAGAACAAATGGTAGGTATAGTTTCATGATAAAAGTAACTTTTGAAACAAATTCTGTCTTTCATTGCAGGTTACCCGTCTCAAACCTGCAATTCATACAGATGTAAATATTAGTGTCATACAGAATTTTGAAAAAAAAACAACTGTTTTTCTTTATTTTTTACTGCTGGGAAAATGCCACTCAATGGGTTAAACATCAGTAAATTTTTGTTCAGATTTTTATTGTTTTTATTTCCTTTAAATTATAATCTGAAATTTATGTAATCAGTATTGAAAGTATAGCACAGCACTGTAGGGTATTACATGTAGCATAGTAGGGGATATTTTATGATGTACATATTATGTTCTCTTTTAACCATGTTTATTCTCTGGGATTCTTTTAATTTGCATCGCTAGCAATCCAAGGCATTACTGTGACAAAAGCCAGAATTTTGTTGGACTGCTTGACTGATGATAATTTTTCATTTTGAGGAGTGGTAGATCTGCGTTTTTATAACCAATGCATTTAAATTATTAATTTTCATTTCAGCTGATGAAAAAGAGGATCATAATGAAATTTCAATTTTAACCAGCTTTTTTATTTTTTAATGCTAATATTAAATAATAAAAAAATTTAGTCTCCTGAAAAAGAATCCTCATGCAATATTACCCGTTGCTTTTATTATTTTTTTATTACTGCCAACACTGTTGTATGTGAGTACTTAAAGTAATATACACTACATTAAAGCCCTACATGTACTTGGTAATTTTGTTTTTTCATGTGCCATCCTTTTGCAGGGTCTTCCCAAAATAAAAGAGACATTTATGGGTGCTGTAAAGGCTATTTTCAAAGTCTTCTTCAACACATATGGCAGTGTGAGAGTTGATTTTGCTCAGCCTTTCTCTTTAAAGGTAGGGAAGAAATTATATGGTTTATGTATTGTTAAACTATGAGAAAATAAAATTTTGTTGATTAAAGGCCTATTTGGAACCGATGTTTGCTGTACCATTGTTCAAAGTTAATAATACAGGTGTATGGTAAGAGATAATTATTTTTTCATTTGGTTCCGTGCTTCAAACCAATTTACTAATGAATGAAAAAAATTGTTGGCTGATAACATGAATTTTTAACATATTTATTTTTAACTGTGAGCTGGCAATATATCAAGGGTGTATTTACTTCTCAGGAGTTCATCACACATGCCAAGACTTTACCATACCACCCAATCACGCTGCCCACCCCACCAGGCCGCCATTCACTGGACTATGGTGCATCCTATCCTAACTTCTCCAGCACACTCCTCTCAACCAACGGAGAAGCTGAAAACACAAGATTGCTTGTCAAAGCTTTAGCAGACCGTGTGGTTTACAGTGAGTTAAATGTGGTTGCTTAAAAAGTGTTTTACATTTTAGCATCTCATATGAAAAAAATCCTTATTAGATAGTAGTGTCTGTGAGAACTCTGTTCTATTCTCAAGATGTTGAGAGGAGGGGGAGATCTTCCTTTAGGCATGGTATTCCTTATAACTCTTTCATTGTTTTACCATTGATGATTGTTCCAGTATAATTTGCAACTATGTTTGAAATTATTTTAGTTGATTTTTGATAGGCAGAAAAATTCATAAAAAAATTTGTCCACAACATATTTTTCTTGCATCATGTATTTTGTTTTATTCTTAGAAAAATAGCTGTTTAAATTATATATTCTGCTCAAGTTAATTTTACAGGAATCTAGAAATGAGGTGTGGAATTTACTTGAATCTCACATATTTTGCTTTCATTATTTGGTGAGTTGTGTAGCCAATTTGCTATATTTAAAATCATGTTATTCCAAAGCCCAAAAAAAAGCTTTTAGAAAACATTTCCCTTGTCTTCCCTCCCCTCCCCTCCAGCAAGTGATCACTGCACTGCTCCAATGGCTACTCATCTGATTGCCTTCTTACTTCTCACAAAGTATAGAGAGGTGAGTAGAAAATGCTGTTTTACATGGTTGCCAAAAATGATATGCTTATTCATTGAAATGATTGATTTACAATTAAGATCTTAATACCTCCATTATGTTTTGAGGACAGCAAATTTCTTTCAAATACCTTAGTACCTACAAAGCATCTATACATTGCTGTGGTTATATACTGCAACAAAAATTAATATTATTGTGTGTGAAAATATCTAAATCTGAAACACTTAATGGTTTTCTAAACCTCATTTTGATATCAAATTTTTAAAAGCTATTCTTAAAAGTCTATTAAAAGAATTTCTTTTATTCAGGGTGTTTACATGCGTGAACTCACTAAAAGTGTTCATTGGATAATCCGAGAGTTGCAGGCTCTCCGTGCAGATGTTGGTTTCTGTGGCCAGTCAGAGGATGTCATTCTGTATGCACAAGAGCTTTTGGGGAAACATCTTGTGTCCAAAAAATGGTAGATCGATTTCTCTGTTAGACAGCCTTAAGAAGAGTTCCATAGATTCTTGAGCTTTTATGTAATTTAAATATGCTCTTTTAATGTTTGCTCCGTACAGATTCTTGAGCATTTATGTAATTTAAATATGCTCTTTTAATGTTTGCTTCATCTAATAGCTCATGTTTTTAGTCTGAAGGCTGTGATAACATTTTTATTTTATTTTCTTCTAATTTCAGTGTAGTAATAGCAAATGTAAATGCATGAGGTAGTACGACTTACAGACCTGCCAACATTACGGTTTGCCGATAATTTATTACAGTGGCGCGAAAAAAGTTCAGGGTGTAAACCACTGTAAAATTACTTCGTGTTGATAAATTCAGGTCAAGGTTACCCCGAATATTTCGCTTTGTACCCAAAAAAGGCAATCCTGATGTTGAAATGGCTCGGATACAACACTACCTCGCGTAGGCCTATTTGCGTAATAAAGTTATCGATAGGTACATCTATGTTGAACACCACCCGGTCAGGTAATTTGGAAGTGTAGGCCTATATATAGGCCTATGGCACTGGCAGCCAGTGAACATAATACAGTCCCAATTTTCTTTTTATTGATATTGTAATTTTTAGGGCTGTGTTTTATAGCCTGATCACAGCTTGTAGAGTTTTGAAGTTAAAATAAAATACGCCAAGGTCACAATGCTTCATGTTCCTGTAGTCGAAGACTCGACTCTATGCCATTGATGCTTGTTGATCAGTGCATAGGGTAGTGCATTCTGCGTTCACATGCAAACAATAGAACAATAAGAAAGGGGGGACTCCGCCTCAGATTTTAGTGTGGCTCTTGTATGCTCGCAATAATCTGATGGTAAGGATGCAGAAGCCACTAATCTGCATCTGAGGGTGCCTTCTTTATTATTTTATTGTTTGATGACTACGGTACAAATAACCATGTGGCCACTAAGCCATGCATGGCATTGAAGCATTGACCCTAAAAAATGTCAAGGATAAGCTAACCGAAGCAATGAAAAATGCTGAAACTGGAGTGAAAGTGCATGTTGGCTTATACCTACAGACATCAAACCTAAACATCAGTAGATTCTAATGCTGTTATGAATGATCAGGACTAGATTTAGACCAAGCATGAAAGAAAGTTGCTGGAGACATAGGATACAATTATGTCTCAAACTCACAATCACATAGTAAAAATTCATTTATAAATTTAAGTACAAAATTACCCAGTGAATACAGGACCTAGCACAAAAATGACTGGTTAGTAGGTCATAAGAGAGAATAAGAAAATTGCATAAATCAACACACAGTTTCATCATGCACCAAATCTAACATGATAGATTGATCCCTAGTGAGGATTTTACTGTGTTTCATTTCAAAACTGAATTCTCTCTTTCCACATTTAACGCTCTCACCAAGCTCTATATAGACCTAATAAACACACCAGTTCATTTTATAATTTTGCAAGATTTAGTTCAGTTCTAAATTGAAGGGCTGCCCTACCATTAAAAAGTCTTGAAGATATCATTGTAAATATATTCATAATACATGTGATTGAAATGGCAAGTTCCCATCATTTTAGCCATATCTAGAGTTAGAAGATTACATGTAATCAAAATGATCTAATGCTCTGAATTTGTATTAGGAAATCATGACATCGTCTGTGCATATATCTATTTCCCTCTCATATTTTTTTTGGTAAAGCCCCCCCCCCCCCCTACAGAATTTCATTTATGCGTTGCAGTATTACTGTGGATTTTGAAAAATTACTTCGAGTAAACTATGATTTTACTGTGAAGCAAAATCCAGGTTGGCAGGTCTGGACTTAGATCACTGAAAATGTCTTCAAAATACAACAGACAGTATATTGTAACTGTTCTATATTTATACTTAGCTACATTTGTTAAGTTGTGGTAAACATTGTTGTATGCCCTAATATATAGGCTGTATTATATGTTTTGCCTTTTTTTTCTCGTTTTTTACTACCCGTCATAATCCAGGTTATATCAAATTTCATGTCTTATAATCATTTATCTTTTTTCATCCAGAATTTTTCTTTTACTTAATGAATGGCTGATGAATACTAGTTTTAGAATGCATGATATCAAATTTGATACTAGAGATTTAAGTTGAGACTGTTGATATTTTTTATTAAGTGTTTCTTGTGGGGATCAAATTTGATTCTCTTCTCATAATGGTTGCAATGTTACCCTCCACAGGCTAGAAGAAGACAACGACATGAAGTTGTATCCAAACCTCACATTGCCATCAGTTTTTGAGCTGAGCTACTACGCTAATGCAGTCAGCACATACTTTGCCCTTGAGAGTGTATTAGGTAATGTAAGATGTGCTATTTAAAACTAGGAAAAAAATCTAAAGGAGAGAATAAAAGATAAGCTAATTCTTGATGAAATTTGAATGTTTTATTACTTATGAATTTTTGCTGAAGGGACTTATCAGTATATATCTTGTGAAAAAACCCGACCATAATTTATTGAGACTCAGCTCAGAGTAATGGTGTTTGGATATAAGTAGGGGGTATGCTTTAAATAAGAAATTTTTGAGTTGTGTGATTTTTAATTTTTTTTTTTCAGCTGTCTCAATACTGATCAATGGTAACCTGTCCCTGTTCCACCTCCTAACATCCACAACGGGCGTTGAGAAAAAAGTTTTGAGAGAAAAGGTGTTAGAGGTGGCAGAGGAGATCTGCACAATTATCCACAATGAGTTTATCTTTTTACCTGTAAGTCTAAATGGATTTAATATGTATATCTTAAGGCAATAGAGCGATAACATGCTATGACATAATTTTAATAAGAAAGCTTTTTATTACATTGATTCATCAGCAAAATCTTTTAGTATTATTTCTGCATTTTTATTTTTTTTAAATTTTATTGAATTTTCTTTATTGCTTTTCACAAAAACAAAAGCATTAAAAGGATCAATAGATATGAGACGCACTGGAATTTTTCCTTTTTGCTGCTCCATCTTTCATTCTCTCTTCCATTGGAGATTTGCCTAAATTTTTTGTGTCAATATGTGTCTTGTGTTCAATAGATCTTTTTGATAAGCTTTCTATTTCTAAGAGATAAAAAATCTCCAGGAATAATCATTCTTTGCTCTTTCATTAATTTAGCAATTGATTTATCTTACAGTCAGCAAAATTCTATTGATGAATACATTTCAAATATCTTCTGCCAATGCCATAAAATACAGGTATTGTCATTCTGACAAAAAAATGTTTGTTTGGTAAATTTGCTTGGAATAATTAATGTGTATTCCAATTAAGTCAAAGGGGTTGGGAATAGCTAATTGAGTTCAAAATATAAAAGCTTCAAGTTAAAGGATACTTGACAAAGAAAAAACTGCCAGTAAGGATCTTAAAATATATTTGAGTTATCCATAAATTGAAGTTATCAATTTCGAGTCAAATGGACTCTACAGTTGTTAAAAAAATAAAATTTGTCTCATTTTAGAGGTGGTCGCAAAAAAAAAAAAGACAAAACAAGCAAAATTTTGTTAATGTTTCGTTCAACTTGTAAGATGTCCATAATGACTAGTCAAAAAAATTGAAAGAAACAGTGAATCTATTGCATAAAACTCTTTGAAGGCAAACAATTTTTTTATATAGCCTATATTTTTTTTACAATTGTTCAACTATTAATGTACCGTACAAGAAAAATACAAAAACAAGATCATTTATGATTGAATGGGTGACAGGATTCCTAATAAGTGTATTAAAAGTTGACAATTATCTGCAATCAATATTTTTATCTTTGTTTTATCCTCAGCCATGTGAGAATCTCAATTCAGTTCTTTCTATATTGTTGGAATCTTTTGTGTCAAAGGAAATATTATCAACAGAAGAAAGCGCAATGGTATTTATCTTTTTTTTTTTCACTTTCTTTAAGCAAATAATATATATGTATGCTAAGGTTGCATATTTAAAACAGAGACTAATTCTCCATAATATAAACTAGGAATATATAAGAATAAAAAGATCTATTCTGTATTTGAATATCTCATCATCACCATTTTATTGCAGGGTGATGAGCTAGCATTTGCTGGTAAAGATAGAAGATGGGCAGACAGACTGGCACTGAGTTTGGATGTGGATGAAGAAGAGAATGAAGGATCCTATGTAGCAGACCAGTATTACCAGGTATTTTTTTTTATTTTATCACATTTCTATGCCTGATGCTTTCCTGTCATCGGCAAACTTTATTCTTTTCTGCTCATGTATAGAGTTTGGTTTGTGCTATTTAGCAAGGACAGGCAAAGTAGTAGTACCAGCTGATGGTGTGGGCTAAGTCCCACTCCATTCATTGGATGTTTTATGGCTTACATGTCATCTCTGCATCAAATTTGTGACCTAAGAAGGTAAGAGAACTTCAGATATGTTTAGTCATCATATTCGAGGCTGGACACTTTATAATCACTTCATGAGATTTAATATCTTACTGTTAATTTGTACAGACTGTTCCAGATATTTCAAACTGCACAGGGACAAAGTTCAACTTTGAAACATCCAAAATTTGAATAATCGTTACAGAAGATGGATAAGATTGGTAACCTGAATGAAGTTTAAGTTAAACACGTATTTGAAATGTCTAGGTTTTATTTTTTTTGGACTTGACTTTATGGTTTTCTAAAACACTGTCTGGATTTTGCTGTAGCAAATAGAGGGTTAAGGCAAAAATGTTCTCAGTATTTTTGTTATATGACTTTAAGCATCTTCATATGAATCTTCGATTTATTTAGAGATTCAAGCTCTGCTTTTACATTTGTATCAAGCATTCGATGTGAAAAAGGCAATGACATACCATTCCATTATGAAATTTGTTCAAGGATCACCTCATTCAAGCTTCCTATTTGACCTTAACAAATAACAAACAATATATTGCAGGTGAATACAGAGAGATCTGATATTCGAGAGCGTCTGCATTTTCTGGTGTGTATTCTTGGACCTACCTTAGAAGCTCATTCCATGGTTGCCAAATTTGCTCTAGAGGAACTTGAAGCAGAGCAGCCAGGTACAAAATGAGTATACTTTCATGTAACTTTTTATCTCTATAGTCCCACAAGTTGTGACACTTTCTATCAAAGTGAAACAAAAATAAACCAGTTACTATTGTTATGCTCTAAAATTGATAAAAGTTTTGTTACCAAAGTACCTCGGAATTGAATATGAGAGAAAAAAGAACATATTATTAGTATGAATAAAAAAGTACTGTAGAAGGAAAAGTACTGTTCACATTCACATGCTTTCACGCATAAATTACACACAGGGCACACACACACACACACACACACACCATCACACACAATCTCGTGCATGTACGCCTAAATATGATTTCAATAGTGAAAAAAGAACGGTCAATCAGCAGGGGTACCAAATCGACACAGAGTTAAAAGTTCTGAAACAGGAAAGTTTTCAGTCTCCCTTTGAAGATCTCCAGTTTTGGGGACTCACTGACATGGGAATTTTGTTCCAGGTAACGGGGCCAATGTAAGGAAATGACCGTTCACCGTATGTAATCTTAGATGTAATCTATTTGCTTTCCTCAATTAATTACAATTGATTTTAAAATAAGATTTCCAACAATTAAATTACTCATCTATCTTTGATGACTTTAAAATATTTGAACCAAATTTTAAAGTGAGAAATAAACAGATTCCAAAATAAGATTTATACAAGAAATTTAAAGCCTTGAATTTCTCTTTTTTCTCTGTTTGTAGAGGAAGATTTCATGAAATCACTTGGAGACTATGCTCGAGAGAAAGTTAAAGCTGGTTTGGCTCTATTTTGTAAGTATAAAGACACGCTTGAGAAAGCAATTGGTGAAAGGGCCATGAAAGTATTTGATTACTGATTTATAAGCTAGCGCCATCATTACTGAATACATAAAAGTCAAATGCATGATGTGCTTAATCATGAATAAAATAATTGAAACACTAAAATTTGGGATTGTGCACAAGTCTTGTGTCAAAAGCTATTTCCATAACTGAACAACAATAATTGTACTTAAGAACTAGGCAGTTGAAAATATATAGTGGAAAAAATTGTTTGAAGCTCAAGAGAAATCATTGCAGATTTTTTTTTTGCATCTACATGCAAATTTTTCATATGGTCCTAAGATCTACAACTTCAATAAGTCTCATGACCAGTGTAAATGAGTTAGAAGTGCGAAATCCTTGTTTGAGAATATGCCTCTTAAAAGTCTGCTTTTCCTTGTTTCTCTCTGTACATTAAATCAACAAAAGTTTTAATATCTGTCCACAAAAATGTGATGATTTAATGAAATTTTCTGTTTATAAAATAAGCAACGTCTTAAAATGTGAAATATTCAACATCTGACTCATTTGACCTGGTCGGAAGACATACAAAGATAGACATGCATTTATTGCATAATTTATAATAAGGTGCGGTATGATTTAAAAAAAATTTCTTAACATCAAGTCAATTTCCCCGTTAAAGTTCTGTAAATTCAATGCATTGTAAAATGAATTAGTGTTTTTTTAAAATTTATTTTGTACTATTTTAAAATCTTTGTTTCCAATATCCTTGTTTATCTCTCTTATTTCTCTTTAACATCTTTAAATTAACTTGTTCCCAAATACCATACATCTTTCCATAATATTGATTAAAAAAAAAATCTGAAATAGTGGACCTCATAAGAAGGAATCATAATAGTTTCTCCTGTTTCTCTCTTACCTGCTTACCTCTTAAGCTGAAAGCTGTGCCATGATTGGTCTCAAGTCTGCTGTCAAGTCATTACAGGACCTGGAAATCTTGTACAGTTATGATGGAGCAAATCTTCGCATGCTGGGGCTCAGTGAGCAGCAAGACTCTCGCACCACGCTGGAACATTATACCAACTTGTTGGAGACAGCGCTCAGCTAAGACTTAGCTTGAACTGATTTAAAAAATCCTTGTATAGGCCTGGATTGATACTTTTGACTCTTGAAGTAATGATAACAACTTTCTTTCAATGAATTTTATAAAAAATTGAGATTATGCATTATATGTTAGAGAGTACTTGCCTTTCAGAAGCATGGGTTAGAAAACTTAAGTATTGTAAATATGCTTAAGTCCAGCCGTAGTTCTTTTTTGTAAAGGGCTCTCGTGCATTGATTTAGGCACTGGTGTTTATATTTCTTGTCCAACCTGTTCTCTTAGCCTGGTTGGAAAGATTGGATGACACTCCGTTGATTCAGGAATTTCAGGATTCCTATTGAATCACTTGTTTAGCAGTAATTCAATAAAAATTTCATTGCAAATTACAAAGTCAACAGTAGGTAAAACTTATCGATGGCAGGTACATCAAACCTCTGATGTTAATATAGATAAAGAAGCCATATCAAAGGTATGATGTGCCTACCATCATTGTGTTCATTTAGTGTAGAATGACAAAATATTTCTTTTAGTCTTACATTCAGTAATAGGAGATAAGGAGATAATTTCCTTTGCTATGGCTTTTTAATCCATAGATAGCAGGTTTTTGAGAACAAAGTGGTATGCAGGATATTGTCGGGTTACGATAACTATAACTCAATTGAAATAGGCACTTTACTGATTGAAAACTAAGAGTATTAAATATAATCTACTAATTCTATAGTTTTTTTTGTTGTTGTTGAAGGAACTCTGCTAGACTTTTTTGACCAGACTTGCTAAAACAGATTCGTTTATACGGTGTTTATAATAATTATTAAAATATGTCTCATTTTATTCTTCCAACCAAATTAAAAAAAAACAAGTCACCAAAACATTGAAAATATATCATAGAAAGCACACAACAACAACGCAATAAAACTAAGAGTTGTGAACCTCTGGTTAAGTTTGGACTCTCATGACTTCTAAAATTAGAAAAAAAAATAAGCGGTGTTCCAGAGCTCTTGTGAGTTTTATCAAACTCTTTTTTTTTAACTTCATATCTACTGCTAAATTAACTTGACAATGTAAGTTTTTTTTATTTTGAAAAAAAACAAAACTGTTTAAGTGCTAATTAACATTTCCTACATTCATTTCAATCCACAAAATGGTTAAATAGAAGTAGAAAAGTAAATAGGGTAGTTTTTTTTTTGTAAAATCATTTATAAAGAATTGTAAAGGAATGCCATTACTTTTGTTACTGTAAAATGGGATCTTTTTCTCTAAGGGTATTTAGTGGTTAGGCCAGCTGCCCATTCAAAAATCTTAGGAAAGAGAGACTAATTGTGAGGAGGCAGGCTGTCAAGAGGAGGAAGCAAATCTCACTTGCTCATGTTTTCCATGCACCAAACCTTCATCACTCACCTTGTAGTCAAACCCCACTTGCAATATCTTACTCACTCACCCTCACAATGAATCTACTTTTTTGTGCTTAAGAGAACATTTTTTTAAAGAAGCACAGCCCTGCTGCAATCAACAAATGCTTTTTTTTTTCATTATGAAATCTGTGTATAGAAAAGCAGTATAATTTTGTAGGTTTGTTAAATGCCACAACGTAACTTGAACAAGTGGTGTCATAATGGTTTGGAAATAACCCAACAAATTCTGAGGTCTTTCTTTTTTATATTACAATATTCCATAGTTTGACTGCTCTTGTACGACAACTACAGATATTTTTAAACTACCAGCAAAACTGTTTCAAAATTTTCGGACTAAATTTTTTATCATTAGAAGCATGACTTCACATGCTTGTATTTTTATAAAGTTCAAAAGTGGAAATATTTGTCAACTAGCCCCTTTTAGTTGGAATTGGAAAGTTATCTTCAATCTTAAATGAGACCTTATGTCTTAAATGTTAAAAAAAA
Source organism: Elysia marginata (assembly GCA_019649035.1). Classification (NCBI taxonomy): domain Eukaryota; kingdom Metazoa; phylum Mollusca; class Gastropoda; family Plakobranchidae; genus Elysia; species Elysia marginata. The sequence continues at coordinate 348,455 of BMAT01007711.1, read as the reverse complement.
ATCTTTGAGCTTAGACTCAGGGAAGTAACATTACTGACCATGTTTTTCACCATTACTTTCCATCAATTTTTTTTTAAACTTTTAAATAAAATATTGAATTTTAATCTACTTGATAGTGTAGTCTAATCCATATCTAGACCCCAGACCAAGTGAATGAGTTTTAGGGCTTCTATTAGAAATCACAAGTAGCTCTCACATAATTTGATACATTATGAGGGAGATAATTTTCATGAGTGAACATTGTTTATAACGGCCTTGAAAGTGGATGGAAACATTCTGGTTTCATTGTGTCCTTTTCTGGACAGTTTTTGACTTTTAAATGATATTTTTCAGACAAAGTCTATTGCTTTCAACCAAAGTGCAATACAGAATAAACAGACAAAAATTTATATACTGATACAATACTGCATTTGAACATGGCAACCTAGGTCCTACTGTAAACTTTTTCAAAAATGGACATTATAATAGCAGTGAATAAAAACTTGCAGCTGTGTCACAAGTAAATCATTTTAAACAGAGAACCCAACAAAGCCAAGAGAAGGCCAAAACTTATTCTCAATGCTGCATAGTTTTGAGATAATAGGATTTAAAATCTTTACCTTACAGAATTTCTACTACTACATTTTGAATAGCCTTTAGTGAATTAGGAAATAGAGACCAGAGTTTTTAAGGTCTATCACACAATATTGGTTAAGTTTATGAAATTATCGTAATTCATGTACTAGTAATTCAGTTTAAAAAATTACTTAACAGTACTCTAAAAATAGTTCAAGGATTTTGTGTTTCTTTTATGGCTTTTACAGCTTTCTATATGTTGGTAAGGCCTGTTGATGTAACCTATCTGAATCAACATGTGTATGTCTTCAACAACAATGAAAAGCACATGCTTTTTGTGCCATATTTATTTTGACTTTGGTATGGTATTTTTTTTTTCTCTTGAAGCTGGCAATTCTCAATTTTTCTTACAATGCAATACTCACTCTTATTGTATTGTTAGTAAAACGGGTCTAACTATTATTTAACAAAATAGCATATCATATTTCAATACATGTATGCCATAATTGAGGCACAAATAGTAGCAGTAAGGATTTTTTGTTTTTAGATTCATTTAATTACAATTTGCATTTTGGTTGTTTTCCATTTTTGTATGGATAAAGAATGGATGAATTGTCTTACTTTACTCACAAGACATGTTATCTGCTTTTTTTTTTGTTTTTTGTTTTATTTTTTAAACAAATAATGCTTTTCCATGGCGGCGGAAAAGAAAACCATTCAAGCCACAACTGTAACTACACATTATTAAAAGAGCATAATTTTATCAATCGAAAACACCAAAATTGAAAGGCCTTGCATTTGTGTGGGGGTGTGTAATTTATAAAAGGAAAGGGAGAAAGAATGCATACTTTATGAATACCAGTGATGAAAACAGCAGTCTAGTTTTCCTGCTCATTGTTTCTGTATGACATTTTGAAACAATAATTTGTGTTGAACAATAGGGATATAATTTGATTCTGATACTGCAACTTTTCCCCCCAAAGCTGTGTTTATTTCTTTTTTCCCTCTTACTTTTCATGTTCTGGAAACTAATTCATAATTAATTGGATAAAAGTAAAAGTATGTGGATATTTTAAAGAATTTGAAATTAGATGGACTTAAAACAGGACAAGCTATGGAAAATACTCAAACCAAAACACAGTTGTTTATTTGATTGCTTTTGAACAAGGATGTATGTATGGTTTTGAGTATAAAAAAAAAGTTTTCAGTCAAATTAAGAAGCTACTTCTGATACTCCCTCCATTTCCTTTCCCTTTAGGTTTTCTTTAAAACATTTTTGTATTATTCAAATTCATGAGTTTAAGACATATTCATGAAGAGGCTAAGTCACTTAAGAATCTCATTTTTTATTACAACAAAGTAAATATCACTGTTTTGTAATTTTGATCAATTGTGCACACATTTTTTTTTACTTTATTAAAACTGTTTTAAGTTTTTATGATTTGTCTGAAAAAAGTAAGTCCGTTTTTTGTAGTAAAAAGTTTTTGCCGTGTAGATGTATGCTTGCAAAACAAAGATAGTCATATGTGTATATAGTTGATGGTGCAAATGTTGTTTTTAATTTGTACAGAGTGTGAATTTGATTCTAATCAATTTTGTATGTTATGGGTAGAATTTAGATTTAAAGAATTGTTACCTGTAGATTACTCCCCTGTACATTGTCTCCGTCCCACTGTTACATAATCTTAACGCACCGTTTAATAAATTATTTCTTCATTGCAATTGGATGAATATTGACATGTTGTTTAGAAATACAGTTTTGTGCAACAAAGAAGCTGGCTTTTTTTTCTTTTTCTTTAGTTTTCTGAGGAATAGAAATTTATGGGACAGGTAAATTAAGTGAAGAATTTGGGCATTTTTTTTATTCAAACAAAGCATTTGGTAATGTTTCTCGGTGGAAGGGTTTGAACACAAAGTGGGATAAAAATGTTGCGAAAGTTTAAGATAAAAATCTACACAAATCTAGCCGTATAAAAGTTATATTGCTATCACTACATGGCATTAAAATGTTTCATTATGTATAAAATGCTGTAGTTTATACCAAAAGTAAAAATAAACTAAAGCATGACATTTTGTTACTTACAAAATATTTCAATATTTCTTTGCAACAAAAAAAAATAACGTAGATGTTATTGAAATAGATTTTTTTTTTATAATAAAACCCTCCATACTGGCTGTAGAAAAATCATTTTAAATTATAGACTATTGATCAAGCTAAAGCAGGGGTTTATCTATGGATTAAGAAGAGGAAGCAGGGGAGAAGAAAATAATGGTGATGATGATGATCATGATGAATGATGATGATGACTATGATAATGACGAGGAAGATAGAGAGTTAAAAAAGAAAAATACGAAAAAGATAAGCAAATGAAGGGAAGAATTAGGAGCAAGAGGAGAGAAAGACGTTAAAAGTCCAGGGGTTAATCACTAACTGCATGCCCTTATTGCATAACGGTGGTTAGTGATGGAAGAGAAAGAAATCGGAAGAGGTACAAGGGTGAAAGTGTTGTTGAAAAGGAGAGAAGAAAAAAGAGAAGAAAGAAACTAAGAAAAGTGAAATAATGTTAAGGAAAGAGGAAAACGGAGAAGGACGAGGAGGATGAAGGAGGAGAAAAGAAGAAAAGGGAAAATAATGTATAAAGAATGTATGAGTATAAAGAGTATGGAGGATGAGACAAAGAAACAAGAAGGTTGTAAGATGGCTATAAAAAGGATAAAAAGGAGAATAGGGAGAAGGCGAAGGATGAGAGAAAGAAAGTCAAATGAAAAGAGGAAAAGGAGTTGGAGAATGAGGGAAATAAAGAGGAAGAAGAAGAAAATGAGAGCAGAGAATAAGAAAGATGATAAAGAAAAAGGCATAAAAAAGAGGAGGGAGAACGAAGAAGTTTGATTTGAAGGAAATGTTAAAGGAAGAGGAAAATCAAGAAGGAAAAAAAGACAGAGGAAAAGTATAAGAATATGGACTACGAGGGACAAAGTAGAGGTAGAAAGAAGAAAAGGGTGGGAGGAAAAGGAGAAAGAAGGATTAGAATAAAGACTTAAAAGAGAAAGAAGGGGATCATTTGAATCGTAATGAAAAGTAGGAAGAGAAGAATGGAAAGAAGATGACTTTAAAGAGGGATGATGGGAGGACTGTGGAGGAGGTGAAAAACAAGGAAAAGAAGCTCTATGGGCGACCACAGAGAGAATACTTTCCGATGCTGTACTTTTACAAGCTCGCTTTTAGCCGCTCAGCAGCGGAAAGGATCGGCTCGACCCCACATAGAGAGCGCTGTTTTACCCGGCTATTTAAGTTGGCCGAGGTTTGTTCACGTAGGTTACAGTATTATATTTGCAGTCAGAGATAGGCCCTATCGAAGACAGTCTGCACAATGGATTCGTCGTCCAATGACGAGTTTTTTCTAATGGACTAAATTAATAAGGCCAGAACGTAGATGCGGAGTTCACAATATCAACAAAGCGCGGACATCTCACTGAGAATACCATCATTCATTCACAAAATTGAAGTGCTACCCCGATAGGTTTTATGCCTTCATAATCATCATCATTATCATAAACATCACAATTATCCTCATCATCATCGTCATCATCATCAT
>BMAT01007711.1:309733-321955 GCA_019649035.1 Elysia marginata | reverse complement strand
GACAGACAGACAGACAGACAGACAGACAGAGAGGAAGGGAGGGAGAGCTTAACCCTAACGTTTGCATTAAAACAAAGAAATACTGATTAAAACGGGTGATTCTGGCAAGGAGGAACTACCATGAAAAGCGCAAGAAAGAGATAGCAACGTGCAATTTTTATCGATACTTTCTATTGTAGAATAGGAGGACTAGGGTGAGAAACAGAGATTTCGAGGGGGCGGGGCGGTCACTAAAATGAGAAAAATATAGTGGGGCTAAGAAAGAAAGACAGATAGAAAGAGAGTCTGAGAAGGTGGCAGGAAGAGGTTGGAGAAGATAGAAATAAAGTTGGTGGTAGTATTAAGTTTGATTAAGTCGGTGGTATCTACTATATGTACCCAATCAATTACCGATGCCAAGCACGGGCTGCCATAACTAGTAAAAATACTTCAACTACGAGGGAAGTTCGGAAATTGACTGGAAAATGATCATAGCTTTTGAAATAGTCAATACTTTAAACAGCGGTTAACAACATAGTGTAGGAAAATTCATTGTACACTCGGTGAGGAAATTTTAGCACCATCAGTGAACGCATTCCTAAACAGCATTGATTTGAAAATGGCACCCCCCACCCCCCAATTGCAGAGTGGTCAAAGCTGGAAGTGAGAACTGTTGTCCGTTTTCTGTTCGAAAAGAGAACATAAAGTACGGTGAACATGCAATATCGATGACCCAAGTCTATCAGTGGTGTTCTTGGTTCAAGGACAGCGGAACAAGTTTGCAAGATGAACTAAGGTCTGAACGCCCGAACACAGTAAACAATGACTAGATCACAGCTCGAGTTGATAAGCTCATCAAAGTCGACAGAAGGGGGAAACTGAAGGAAATTTCTCCTAAACTTTATATTCCCAAAATTAATGATTATGACATTGTCCATGATAAACTTGGGTACCGCAAAGTTGCTGCCAGATGGGTCCCCCAATTTTTTAATACATCATATTAATCCCTTTCGGGAAGTTTGTCTTCGTTACTCAGCGTAACTGTGTCGCCACAGAGCAGCGCCACTAATGCCCCAGCAGACTAGTACATTTGAAGCCTGTAGCTGGATAGCCATTTTACAGGTGGATGGACTGGGAAAAGTTAGGGTAAATTGCTTTCCCAAGGCAATTGCAACATGGCATGGTCGGGAATCGAACCCCCAAACTTCAGATCTCGAGTCCGACGCGCTAACCACTCCGCCACGCTGCCCCTCAAATGTTGTCAGATGAGCATTCATAAGCGCTAGAGAGTCGAAATCTCCCAAATCCTGCTGCACTGGTGTCAACAAGAAGGTGATGAAATCGTTCATGTTGGGCTTGGCGGGGACCATCGTTCCAGGAACAAGCTTCTTGAACACCTCATCACTGAGATGAAACTTAGTTACACTTGAGCACCCCGGAGACAAAACGCGACTCAATGGCATGGGAGCACCCGTCCTATACTGTCTAAAAAAGTTCAAAGTCCAGCATTCGGCAACAAAAGTGATAGCCACCGTGTTTTGGGACTCACGTGGAATGATCTTTTTTTATATTCTACCAAAAGGAGAGAGTATCAGTGCTGATCGATATTGTGAAACACTTGACTGGCTGAGACATGCTGTTCGACGCAATAGACCTGGACTCTTGCGAAGCGGAGTTGTCCTTCAACACGACAATGCAACCCCCCACACGGCGAAACGCACAAAGAAATGGCTTATCGTTACAGGTGGGACATTAGTCTCCATACAGCTCACAGTCCAGACTTTGCACCCTCAGACTTTCACCGATTTGGGCCCCTTAAGCGCCACCTGGGAAGCAAAAAGTTTGATGATGAAGATGAGTTCATTGGTGAAGTTCGTGATTGATTTCAAACTAAAAGCTTGATGCAAACTTTTTCGCACAGGGAATATACTCACCTCTTCCACGGTGGCCAAAATGCATAAATCTACACGGGGACTACATAGAAAAGTAGCCAATAAATGTATATTTTGCATGTGTAAGTTTCATGTTTGTCAGTTAAATACTTTTCTAGAAATTCCATTTTCCTGTTACTTTCTTAACTTTCTGAACCTGCTAAAGATACTAGAAGACATTGTCAACGAAGATGAACACATAATTATACGATTTCTTCTGAGCAACACCAGCATCGATAAAAAAATAATTGGAGCAACTGAAAAGAAACCTTTCTTCAGCAACGTCGGCACCCCACAAGGGGATAGCCTCAGTCCCGTCCTGTTCACAATCTACCTGGAACACGCTCTTAAAGAAGTAAGACCAGTCCTGCCCAAACCTTCGACTCCACTTGAAAAAGTGTTGCCAAGAGAGATAGCGTACGCAGACGACGTCGACTTCGTTGCTTTTCAGGACATAGACATAGAAGAAGTAGGTAAAGTTTTAGAAAAATACAATCTGCAAGTGAACGTTGACAAGACAGAATTTACAAATCTTTCAAGAGGAGAGACAAACTGGCAAACCACCAAAAAGGTCGGCACCCTGATAGGAGACCAAGAGGATATAGAAAGACGCAAACGACTCTCCTCAGCAGCTCTAGTAAAACTGAAAAACGCCTGGTTAAAAGGAGACAAAATCACAAAAAATACAAAACTCAAACTCTATAAAGCTCTGGTGAAGTCAGTTCTTACCTATAACTGCGGAACATGGGCACCTACACAATCACAAGAAGAAAGACTTAACGCGTTCCATAGAAAACAACTAAAGAAAGTACTCAACATCAAGTACCCCATGAAAATAACAAATTCATCTCTGTATAATAAGTGCAATGAACGCCCTCTCTCAATATTTATTCTTGAAAGTCGTTGGCGCCTTTTCGGTCATATATTGAGACGAGACAGCCAAATTCCCGCCAATCAAGCAATGAGCGGATATTTCGTGACGGAAGGCAGCAAATTCAAAGGACGTCCACTAACTTACACTCCCTGTCGTCCTCAACCGAATCATAAACAGCAACTTGCAACTGAAAAGCAGCCACGATCTAGAGCACCTGAGATCTATAGCACAGCAGAGAGACGAGTGGACCAAGCTTACAGCGAGGATTCGAGAAGCAGCCGAGGCGTCCCAGTCGGAGCACTGAGATGCGAAAGGCCCTAAGTCAAGTAAGTCAAGTTTCTGAACTTTTCTCGTAGGCTACTTGGTTTGGTAAAAAAAAAAAAAAAAAAAGGCTAGCGCTTGTTTTGGGGAATCGAAAAAAAAAAGTCAGCGAGTTTGAAATTCGAACCCCCAAAATAGGCATACCTCGCATCCATTATTAGTACGACGCTCTATCCGACTGAGGCAATGGCGCTCTAATGAATTTAGACAATCTGAAGAAACTGATGGCGGCTGTGACTGGCTTGTGAGGGAAGATTAGACTGAAAATTAAGTAATGGCTAGGGTTCGAACCTAGGTTTAGACTAGGGCTTGGAGCGTATTCATATTTTAAATGTAAAAACCCAGATTGAGTTTTGATTGCTTAACAATAAATATTAAGGACTCACTCACCACAGTAACGTACCCATCCAAATTTGAGGTCACAAACCTCGACCTAGATCTACGAAACAAACAATAATCGGCTTTAGTTTTATCTTAACCATACTGTTGTAAGCAGGTTCAAAGCTTTTAGAAAATGTTGGAAATGGGCAGGACTAAAAGTTCCAAGCAGGTATTTCAAGTTCAGATAGCTTCCAAACGATTCAGACTCTTCTTTTCCGCCCTATTTCCTAAAGAAACATTTAAATGTAAAACTAACGGTGAAAAGGGAGTCAAGGTAAAGGATAAAGCATTACGTGTGAAAAAAAACCTAGACAAAACATTAACCTAACCTTTGGTCCCACTTAAATTTTTATTCAAGTCTATATTTGTTCTGGTAAGGAGTCATTACTTTCTGATGGTTTAAATTTTTAGGTCAGACAACATTTTAATCTTTGCATCATTTTTTTGTTGTTTTTTAGACAAACCGGAAGTAAGAGCTAAAATTCTGATGCAGAATTTTTTGAATGTTTTTGCTTAGTTTGTAACTTAAGGTTAAGACAGAAAATAATAAGCACACACTATGAATAGGCCAGAGTTTCACTTCAATACAAAACGCATGGAAGTATACAAAGACATTTCAAAAAGAATTTCAAGATGAACAATTTACAGGTTTACTATTGTAAAACCTTCAAGGGGGAAGTCAAAAGAGATTGGTGTTTTCCTATTACTCAGATGTGCCTTCTGAGGTTAAGTCAGAACCATCATACGCACCATGATCAAGAAGCGCTTGTTGTATATAATTTTAAAATGTAAAATAACATTTGAGAAAGCTGAAAGAATTTCCTTTTCTTCAACCTCATAATAGTTTTCGAAAAATATTAGTTTCTTCTGACCGGCCTCCATTCCGATTGCCTTTGCAGTAAGTCAGTGTTCACTTAACTCTGTCACAGCAAGTCCTCCATTAAGATGATTTATCAACATAAATTTATATTATTAATAAAGATTAAGGCTCTCACAACATGGTCATCTTCGTTTCTTATCTCGACCCAAATGCTAAACATTTCAGCAAACCATTGCATAAGGTTTGTAAAGGTAGTAAGTAAGGAGAGAGTTAGAAACATTGGTCATATGAAACAAACAAAAGAAAGACAGGCGAATAAATAGCTGGACGGACTGTGAAAAACATTTCTGGGTCTGTTGAGTCTGTCTTTCTTACAAGTTTTGTGCATCCTACATGTAATTTTCTAACAAATATTCTATCAAACCTTAACGCTGCTTTGTGTCTGTTTGGGTGGCTCGAAGATCAGTCTAGATGGCGTCCTAAGCCCACTTCCATTAAACCTTTCAAAGTAGTATCAGTTTTATACTCTCGTTGTAATTTAAAGCTAATTTTCTCTTTTCACAGCGGAAAGTTTCCATTTACACTTAAACTCTCTCATATATGAACGCTGTAGATTTTACAACCTTCTTGTCGAACTCACTTACTTTCAAACAGACCATTTTGTTGATGAAACGACCACAGGTTTTCTAGTTTAACAAAGAGGCTACAAAGTCGATGAACCTTGCTTCAAGCTACAGAATAGACTATTATGAAAGGTCCGGTAAGAAGTCAGAGAGACCCATTCTACACAAGAGCCAGTAATACATCACTGATGGAACCGGTGTCACCTTTCTTTGCTTCTTTCACATTCGCCACTCTGAGTATCTTAGGTGTCCGATCTAGTCGTTTACTTCCAATCTCAGACTCGAAAACACGGCTGGTATTAGGGCTTGTCATACGTATACACAGCATGAATAATTTAACCCTTTTACTCCGTGCAAAAATTGAATGATATATTAAAAAAAAAGAAAAAGAATAAAAGTAAACCTGTTGAACAAACGAAATAGAAGTATCAACTCCAATAACGGCAACGCAGATATCGTTATGACCATCTTATATGTCAAAAAGTTTTTTTTCAACATCCCACGCATTACACTTATTACTGTTCATTTACAGAGTGCTTAAAGACGATGAATCTCGTTACCAGGCTCTGCCTGCTACCAGCTTGTTTTTGTACCGCAATAGATCTTTTGATTCCCGGTAAAAATACATTTCGACACTTTTTGCAAAATTTCCATCCGTTGATTGTCTCGGTCCATCTTGATCGCCTCAATCGATCGTCGTAGTCATGGTTACACTCCCATTCTCTTGCAAAACAGCCAATTTACTGCACAGAGATAAGAAATGGTAACATTGTGACTACTCTCAAACTTTTTTCTGTTTTTTCACTACTGTAAATACCAGAGATATTTTCATTCCAATCTTGAAAAATGCAACAACGTTTTGCGACCAACGAGAGCTTAGGCTTTTTTGCGCGCTCTCTGGTTTTTCTCTGCAGCTTTGGCACTTATTTTTTTTTAGTTTAGTCTGTTTGCACAATGCGAACTACAACATGCAGAATAATACAGCTTTTTGCTCTTCTTCTACTTAAAAGATAGATGAATTGAGGTATTCATTATTTGTATTATAATATTGTCATTATCAAAACTGTTACCGCAAACAACAGTTATTATAAATTAATATGAAATTCTCCTAAACATGGGAAGGCCAATTAAATTTAGGTGAAATTATTGTATCCTAGATACTTCTAATAAAAAGCACCATCTCTTTCTTGGCGTTTCTTGAACAGTCCAGACATCTAAGAAGTGAACAATTCTAGAAAGAAACAAAACACCTTAGAAAGTTAAACTTTACAACACAATTATGCTAAAGAAAGATGATACTTACAAGTGTTCAACGACAAATAAATTTTGCACGTGGATAATTCCTGAATAAAATAATAAAAAAGGCCCTTTTTGATTCTTTGCAATAAACTGAAAACCAGACCAAATTACGAAAGTGAATGTTATCAAACGGATAAACTCACAGAGCTCATCTACTTACTCACTGTAATATTTTCCGAGAAGTTATCACAGACGTCAACCAATAACAACAAAGCAGCGGCTGATAGATAGAACGCGTCTCTCTCTAGCCCTGGAAATGACCGTTTTCTCATACATTAATTGTCTCACAAAAAAACAAATAAACAAAACGACAATAAATTACACATTTTTTACTACAGAAGAAATTGTGAGATGAAATAATCTTCTGCACTCTGAAACTAAAATGTGGAAACAGTTCAAGTAACATCATTAACCTTTTAGTGGGAGAAGTTAACTTATTAGGTCTGGATATGCTTTCAACTTTGGTATTTTCACAATTTTTGTTTGCGTCAAACCAACCGTAAACACATTATTTCAATGTTTCTTTCACAAATTACCATATTTTTTTAAATTTCAAAACGCAAACATTTTCTGTTTTATTCCGTTGTATAAGTTTCTCTAATAACCCAAAAGCTTATTGCTTTGACAGCTTGCATCTATTTTGTTTTTCTAACCGTAGCCGTTGTCCAACCATTGTTTTTCGCCTAGTCTTCTCCGCGTAATTTTTTCGAGCTATGAGAATGATTGTCTTCCTCGGATACTGTTCTTTTTTCTTGCTTTGATCCCAGACATCTCGTTGACCATCTGTTATCAGCCAATTTTATGTCACTAAGACCAGACAGTTTGTATTCCTTATGGTGGACCGGATTTTGCTACTGTTATGCTTGAATCATATCTATATATCTTTATAACATTTCGATGGCTGTAAAATACATCTTTAACTGCTACTCTCATAATAATTTTCTCTTTAAGGACTTGGTTTATTGCGACTTTTGTTGTTGCAAGCGTTCACATGAAACATACCTGCAATTTCATATCGTTATGATCAGACGGTAAAAAAATGAAATGACTATAGGCCTACTTCTTTTAAGAAGAAAAAAAATGTTCTTCACTGGTTGCGATAGACTGAGCACAAAACAGGTACCGATTTGAAAGCATACGTATAAGTTCCATAAGTTTATTAAGTTATTCCCGATGCTGCATGATTGTATCTTGAAACATGTATCTGATCCCATGAACAAGAGCTTTTACGCATATCAGTTTCTCGCACTAAGTCTTGCAAGTTTTATTGAGACTTAGATTATATTACATGCACGCAATTACACATCCGTACTGACCTTCGTAAAACATCATCTTGTCCACAGGACAGCCCGCTAGACAGTACAGGGGATGAAAAGAACTGATCAAAAGCAGCGCAGACATGATGTCTGAATCTTGTAGACATGACCATACCAAAGATCGTCCCAGGCGTCCAATCACGTGACCTCCGAGGTTAGTATTACCAAATCCGTATCTCACTCAGTTTTATTCTCACATACACGCATTATATCTATTTAATATATGTCCGAATTTCCGAATGACCGTCTTCTTTCCTCTACTAAAAATAATTCTCTACAAGTTTTATTCCGCATAAGTTTTGGTGTAAAATCAAAGGCAATGCACGGGCTTAGATTCAAAAGGTACTTCTATCTGCAATATATTTTATTTACAATTACAGATAAAAATTTGTTACTCCCAGCCAGCGCATTGTCTTAGCTTCCCCTCTTTAGTTCCTTGGACATCAATCGTCATAAAATTTGACATTTGAAAACTATTAAGGCAGAAAAATCTTTGTTCCAGTGACATACACTAGGACTAAATAGAAGGAAGCAGCTTGTAGCTCATTATTCTCCTGTCAACTCTCTGGTTCTTGTCTACACGCACGACACTCAATCAAGATTATTGTAGTTGTGGAGAGAAAAAGAAACTAAACCAAAGATCTAAGAGGAGAGACAAGAAAATCGTTTACTGTTTAGATGTTAGGATAATACTGCGCATGTAGGTTAAGACGAAAAACAAAGAGGTAAAAGAAGAAACCACCCCAACAAATTCTTATAGATGTAGTTACAAACAGTCAATCAGTAGAGTGCTAAGTTCTGATTGGATAACCCTATTATAAAATTTCTAATTTTAGACAGGGAAAGAAATAATTTCAGAAAAAAATATATATAAAAGACATAGGCCTACTTAGGCAGTGTGTAAAAGTAAAAGCTAAAATACAGGCTTTCATAATGGGGAATTAAAAAAATTACTGTCCATATAATCCATGTATATTATCTTGAAAGAACTACGCCAACATCAGTCAATAACATCTCGAAATGTGGAAGCAGCCATCGACTTACAGTCAACCTGTTAGAAAAAAGAAAATAAGACAATTCAAACATGGTTTCAAAGTTTGAAAATATTAAACAATTGAATTGTATTAACCAAGAAAAAAAAACTTGGTAATTAGAGCAAAGAATAAATTAATAAAAAGCAAAAAATCTATAGCATAGCAAATATTATTTGCTTAATAAAACCAAAGATAGTATAGGAACTGATTCGCTATATATTTATTACAAACGAAACGAAATTATGTACTTACATTATTTTATTTGCGTTGAGGAAACGCGGACACAAGTTAGGTTTATATTTTAAGTGCACTATTGGGCGCACACTGCTTCAGTCATATCCGCCTTCTGAAAGAATCTAACAGGGCTTTCGCCAGCCCTTGCGTAAGCTCGCATAAGAAATTTATTTCAGACAGGAGAATCGAATGGAAGAAGCATGGGGGTTTTTACCAACTGTTTTTGTTCGGAATGTTCACCTTAAGCTTTAGTAGCGCAGATCCCAATGGCTTTTGCAGATTAACTTGTCTCTCATAGAGGCACTTCGTGTCGGCATCCAGACCTAACACCAAATTCACCAAGAAAGGAATTTGTTGGCTTAACAGTAATGGATCTAAGGATACCGGATCGTGAAAAGATTTCAGAGTTGACTGAGAGAGTGAAACATTTCGAAGAGTTGATGGGAAAAGACACAAAGCGCTGCGCTATCTAGACCTGTAAAAGGCAAAAAGTCGGCTAAAGTTTGTCTGTAGAGGAGATAAATTAGGGGATTAGTTGCAGAGTGGTCGTGGAGACAGATAAATAGATAGATAGACAGAAAGTGGCGGAGGGGGGAGAATGTGCGAAAGGAAATAAGAAGAGAGAGATAGAGGGAGAGACAGAGAGAGATGAGGGAGAGTAGAAGAAAGCTAAAGAGAGAGAGAGAGAGAGAGAGAGAGAGAGAGAGAGAGAGTTCAATAAAAATAGAAAAGAAGATAAGAGACAGTAATTCATAGATAGAAATATAGATGGAAAAAATTCAAGGTTTTTGGATTATAAAATAAAGTGCTCGACTTTTAGGCTTTTATACATTTATTAGCGTAGATCCTACCTTTGTTTTGTCACGAAACAATGTTCCATGTCTTCTCGTCGACCGGCAGTTCTTCGGGCGACTGTTTACTTTCTGTGTCCTGGTCATGCTCGTCTAGGTCTTCGTTTTATCATTTCGCATTTTTGCATTCATTAGCAAATATCTTCTCCTATGCATTTATGTCGACAGGATTTCCCTTCTTTTGTCTAAAACAAACTTCTTTGATAGTATATAGTATTTCTCTGATAGACATATGTTGCATTTTTTGTTGTCGTAGAATGTGCTTTTGATTTTTCTATGATTTCCCATGATCTTTTGAAGTCTTCTTCGTGTTCTTTGTGGTCCCAAATATGCTCTTTGAGAGTTTTTCCGAGGACAAAGATCTTTTATATCTCATATGGTTAATACTACAGAAACTGCTTTTGGTTTGTCCCGGGCAGAGCTGTGTCGAATCTTCAGTGGGATAGCCTAATGCTAGACATACTTATGTTGGTTGTATCTAGTCTTGAATGTATTTTCTAATTTTCCTATGCAAGTTTTGGTAGTTGTTTGAATTACCATTGCCTGGTATATTAGGCTATTTTCTAAGCATTTTCCTCAAAGGAGGCAAGATGATTTGTCCCCGCAGTTGCACAATCTGGTCATGCCGTCGTTTTTGAAGTTTCTTTCAGTATCCATTTGTTGTGACTGCTAAATCCGGATAAACGATCCTTTCTGATAAACAAAATACAAAAAAAGAAGACGGATCTTTTAACTTCTTTCAATGTTTTACAAAACTTTCCGCTCAACCTGAGACTTGTAGCAAATCTTGACCTTTCTGGTATTGTAAGCGTCTAATTTTCTTGATCGGTATTTTATTAATATCTAACACTTTAGGCTGGGATTGGAGACAAGGTTGGAAAAGGAAATAAACAAGCTACAGTGATCCCTTACAAGTCTAAAATGTTAAAGGGACATAATAAGTTTACGGCATTGCATTGCCAAAGATCAAGAACAACTTAAGAGTGTAGGAGAAAATCAATAAGACTAAGAGCCGATGAACAAAACATCTAGTAAAACTTGATAAAGAGTTCAACAATTTTCACATTTTACATTCAAGGGGATAGTAACACAAAAGTCATTGTTTGCATAGCTTAATCCACGGATGAAGATTATATTCATATACTATTAAAAGTGATTATACCAATATGAGTCGTGCATCAAAAATAAATTCACACATCAGTCAATTAAGTTACTAAGTTTATCCTAACTTTTAATCTTTGTTATAACATATAAAATAACTAGTTAGACGGCTCTGCAGGTGTGCATAAGGATGTGATTCATGTATCATTTAGTGAATTAATAAACTCGCATGACTAATAAGAATCTTATCTGAAAAGATGACCTCTTTCATAAATGACAATAAAACGAATGTTATCTGCCAACAGCAGTAATCTTTTAAATGTGGAAATCCATTTAGATTTCATTTGAAGACGTCAATAGGATGTACATTCGAAGATGTCAAGAGGCAAGTCTCTGGAAAGTTTGACCTATAGCGCTGAACAATATGGGTGAGACAGAGCGGATGGATCAGAACATGGCCAATTATAGGGTCAACATCCGCATAAAGAAATATGGAGGCCACTGTTCGTGTTTTGCCTCAACACATCCACACACAATGCCTTGTGCCTCTGCAAAAAATCAGCTGCAGCCAGCCATATGAAACTACACCACCTGGGATATTTAAGCTACATTGCACTGACTTATGTGCTTAAGGTGTTTCAGGATATACCATGAAAGTCATCAAATCTGATAAGGGTAATACTCGTTGAATGTAAGAACAAGCTGAAGAAGTCAGATTGATTGGGCATGTCTAAGTCTTGCACCCAAACACTATTATTTTTTATAGTTGCATTCCTTTTCTTTCGTTCTACTTTTTGCACGCCGAACCTTTATCATCTCGCTTTTTCATTTGCTATTTTTTAAAGTCTGTCTTCAAAATTCAAACTACAGTAAAGCATGTTCATTGCTATCTCTTTGAGCTCAAAATTGTCACCCCAATGGACCAGTAAAAGTTTTTTTTTAAACAGCATAAATATAACTTTTATGTCTTTCTTTGTAAAAAAAAAAACTGTTGCTTATGTTTAAAATGCAAGTCACGGAAACAGCAATGAGGAATTTCACTTATTCTGTCTTTAAGAGTTGAGGGGGCCTTTCGTGCATGGCGCCCAACAAATTGTGCAATCTTTTTAGCACGCAAAAAATTTTTTTTTTCATAAAAAAGGACAACGAAACCTTTTATTGTGCTCCATGAAGCTTTTATATGAAAATGAGTGAAATTCAAGAGGTCATGCATAAATGGGTGCTTGCGATTACAACTTTTGTTATTCTTCTTAAAAGGCCAGGGCATGGGATATTAGCATGGGAGCTCTAAACGCACAATTTTTAGAGAAATGCTTGTTAGTTCACGCTATCTTGTGATTTCTTTGTCTTGATTTTTTATTCCTTCTTTAATGAAGAACCCTCGACTCGTCTTCACTAGCCCGAATAAAAAAAAAACAACTAAAAACCAAAGAAAACAACAACAACAACAACAAACAA
>BMAT01007711.1:156527-171970 GCA_019649035.1 Elysia marginata | reverse complement strand
AAAGCAGTGGTGGTGATGTAATTTTTTGAGTCATTGCAGCAAGCATTAAAATTTTAGTATGATCATAATGGTCACCATCATGAAGGTTTATATCATTATGGTCACCATAAAGATATAAGCCTTCGCACGGTCAGTGCACAAAGGTATAAAAATAAGCATGAAAAGACTTGCAAATTTTATGTCTCTGCAGATTCGACATAAAACAATAAATACCATCATCATTCAGCGAATTACCAGCGTAACATTATGGAAAGGCCGAGCAGCCACTATCCGGGCTATCGAAGATAATCCTATACAGCACACGGAACAAACACTCTGTAAAAGAGGAAGTCAAACAAACTCATGTGGTAGCTTTGCTCTTTTTTTTGTTTCTGTTGTTTTTCTTTCCTTTTTTATTTGTAAATTTCAGATCGAGTACGAAAAAAAACACAGAATACCAAACGTTTCTTATAGTGATTAAGCAGCCTGTGAGCCTTCACCCACTCCCACACACACACACACACTATTGTAAAAAAAAACATAAGTCAATACAGTTCACAAGAAAATGCACATTAGTTTTTTTTAAAAGCTTTTAAATTGATAGTAAAGTAAAAAATGCAGCGATATAAATTTTTTGGCACAAATATGAACATAAACTGGTATAAAAAAATGTTTCCACAGACATTAAGATTTAGAAAAAGAGAGTATGGACTTATTAGACTAATATTTTTTTAGATAGAGAACTGACAAAGTTGAAACATTTCACTTCATATACAAGCAACGACGGCCAGTTGCCACTGAGTTTGCGAACGTAAAACTAGAACCCAAAATAGGATAAAAACAGAACGCATGGTCTAATCAATATGTTATATTACTAATTACTAGAAAATCGAGTACATGTATCTAGAAGCGTTCTTAGAAAGCTTGAAAGGTAGCTCTAAATTACCGTACAGCCAAATAAATAGAATGGAAATAGAAGCATTATAAAGACTAGATATAGAGAATGAGGAAGGACATAATGATAAATCTTAGAAAACCATAAGATCAAGCCAACAGTTGAAGGCTGTAATTATAACAGTCAGGTACAAAACAAAGCGAGATCACTGAGGATGACTGTAATCACGGCTCATACTTGATTGTCTCAACTGTCGGCGTTACAGGATGCAGTGTTGGCCGCAGCGCTCGGGTTGACAATCTTCCTCCATCTCTGTCTGTCTTGACTTGCCCCAACCATCTTGTGCAGACTCATCCCACTGACAGTGACCAAATTAGACACCAAGGAGGCTGGTGGTCGTCCACTGTTTCTTTTATCCTCCAACTTTCCTTCCTACACAGTCTCTATGAGAGCTATTCTAGAGTTACGCAAGGCATGACAAGCATAATTATTTAAGTTTCCTGGTGTTTATCGCCTGCTGTAGACTGAGAGTAATTCCGATCTCTTTGAGGACACTAACATTAATTTTGTTCTCTTGTCGGTCCATTTCACTGTCAGTATGCTGTTTGGAACCATATCTCAGCAGCTTTAATCCTTTTATCATCTTCTTTCTTGTGTGTCCATGCTTCACATCATTACATCAACACTGACCTTATCATGCATTTAAGCAACTTGATCTTTAAGTGCTCAGTGTAGATGTTAGAAAGATGAGGTGAGAGTACGCAGCCTTGTCGTACTCCTCTTGTGATGTTGAAAAATTCACATTTTTTGTTATCCAATTTTTGATGGCTTTTTTTATCCATGCAGAGAGCTGCTTTCAGTCTGACAAGATGTTTTAGGAAGCCCATTTGAATTATACTTGTTGCTGGTAAATAGCATTGCAGCTGCCTTTTACCAAAATAAAGGGAAAGATAGGAGTCGTCTTTACAAGCTGACATTTGTGATAATAATAGTTTATCATTGCACAATTATGCAAGAGTGTTTCTACTTCAAGTATGAGGAACTCGGTGATCATAGATTTAAAATTAATTTATATGTTGCGACTTTTAAAGCTTTTCAACTAATTTAGCTTGATTTGACTACTTTCCATTCCTTCTTTTTCATTATATTATTCACACAGTAGTTAACTGCTGAATTCATACAGAAATAGAGGATAGAAACAGAAAAAGAAACGGACAAAAAGAGAAGAAAAAAAAGCCAGAAAAAGTCAAAGACGCAGACAAAGAGAGAGAGAAAGAGAGAGAGAACAAACAGAACAGCAAGACTTAAAATACAGGTTAGTAACGAGACGCTATTCGACAATGCTGGTTTGGTTATGAAAAAAAAGCAATATTAAATGAACAAGAATGGACGATAGAGCAATAAGCCTACAGAAAACTAAGGGTTGCGTTGTTCCAGTTTTAGTCAACAGAACCTAATAGATGTCCTCTAGTGTGTTGTTTTTAATTGCCTAATCTCATTCTGCCTTTTTTAAAATGTAATTTATTCAGTTTTAAAAAAATAGTAAATTTATAACGTTGTCTTGCACGATTTATTTTGATTTCATTTCACACGGTGGTGCTCAAATAGGCTTTACCTATTCTAAGCTGCAATATCATAATAGCTCACAAGAGTTGAATGAGAAGACAACTGTTATTGGTATAAAATGAAAATAAACTTCTTGACATTACGGAAAGTTGTCATATATTGATGTTTACAGTTCATTAGAACCGCTCGAAAATGTAGGGATTACTTTAGTCTTATTTTGAGATGAACGGCCATCATTAACAACATTCAACTTAAAGACAGCCCATGACATCATTGAGTGGTTTAAATACCTGATATCTCGCCCTGAAATCTGCAAAGAAAACATTAAATCATCACGGAGTAGCTTGATAAGCTCAAACAATCAACTGCTTTCAAAAGCACAATACCGAACTCGTGTCCAACAAAGAAGTTCATCCTTACAACATCTGGCGAGCTTGTTCACCGATAAGCTTTAAGCTTTGTTGGTGTACGTCCAATGAGCTGCTTATATCTTGAAGAGCATGTTGCCAGCTTGTATCGCTTTTCTGGGAAAGATTTTACACGACAAAAACGTCATTTGTTAACCCGCTTTATCCCCAATAACTTCTTAGCTTCAGAGATTTGAAATACAGTTTGAAGGTTATTAATACACGACTAAAAAACAAGAATGGAAGACAACTGGATTGAAAAGGCACTCAAGCACAAATATAACACACAAAACAAAACCCTTAAGCTTGTTTGGCCTTTGACATTTTTTTATTATGACGTTAAACTCTTTTTTAAAATAGAGAACACTTTTGTTTCTAACATCAAAACCTTTTCGACTCAAATTTACAACAAAAAAACCAACTCACTAAAAATAATCTTCTTGATAACCGAGTGGCCATTAGTTTTTAAATTACAATATCTAACCATTATTCTGCCACAAACAGTGAAAAGAAATATTTCAAGTCAAATAGGTCTTCAGATACAAATTTCTATCAATATTCATTACATTCAGTAAGAGAAATTTTTCCTTCTATAATCTGTCTTTGATTCACTAAATCACTAAATGAAGTTTATTCTAGCTCTGTAATTCTGCCCATGCCTTGAATTCTACCTGTCTAATTTTCACCAACATCGAATCACTCAGAAGATCGTTTTCTGCGTCTGTTATCGTATCTCAACTTAAATAGCAGATAAACGAACCAGCATTCATACGTGCTGTCCCGTCATAGACCAGTACAGAGACATACATTGAGGTAAAAAGTTGGTTGTATAAAAAGACGTGCCAAACTACGAAAGGTCACCAAAAGCAACGTTGGCTCTGATTTCACGAGAGGTGGTCCCGTCATACTTCAAGCTGGGTTGATGCCCCTGTTTACTGTCGAACATAACCTCAAAACAAGATTACACAACATCTACACAGTCATGTAGTAAGAACCGTCCGAGTAGACACCGGGAAAAAGACACTAGGTCGTAATAAACATGAAGTCGCCTAAGTATGAAATATATTATGATGGATACTGACCAAAACGTCGAGATTTTGTTTACATGATGTGACTTAGTTTTCGGAACATTATTGAAGAGCAAAGTCTTTTCATAAGAACAAGCAACATCATAAAACTTTGATAAAATTTGTTCTCAGACTTAAACCAATTACATAAAATTTCTTACTTGCTTTTTTTAGAATTTAGTTTTGAACATATACTGCGATTCTGTCCTTTTCAGTAAAGAATCTTTCATTCAAAATGTAGATTGATTGTAAAGAAATATTAAATTTTATTTTTAGTCTAGCTTAAAAATTGTCTCAATTCACTGTGATGTGGGACGCGTGTTTTTAGCTTTATAGCCTGTTCGGTACAAGCAAAACACTCCAGGCTTGTATCATACCAAATCGGTTAGGCTGTTGCTCCCAACGGTTCGCACCTAGGAAGACTGAATCTTTTGGACAAAGAAAAAAACATGCACAGGCCCTTAACGCTAAAGAAAACCAGTTAGTTTGGGTCTTCAGATCTTTTTATCTTAATACCGCTTCGTAATTTCTTCGACAAATACTTCACTACACTCCTCAATAAAGGGTATCTACACGCACGCATTTTCTTTGCCTCACTCATGCGTTATAGGAGTACGCGACTATAGGCAGTGGGAGATCTTGTCAGAGTGATGCGCTTTCTTTGCACTTCTCTGTGAGTTCAGAGGGTACTTTGGTTGGTTATGGCCAGCACGGTATTCCATGTAAAGTGCTTAGAGCGTTCTAGTGGATTAAGCGCTATACAAAAACGCTCTTTATTTTACTACACTCTGAAAACACTGGTCCTCAGCTCAGATTACACTTTTCGAAAGGTATCTTCTTCTGTAATCAATGTCTGGTAAATTAGATAGGTCTTATACCGTCTTCGTACATGTCTAGCATATCACTGTAAGTATTATAGACAATAATATAGTTTATAAGGTCGGGGTCTTCGAAAAAGATCACGAATCTCATGAGAGATTAAGGTCACGCACAGGAACCATTTGTTTTGTAGAGAAGATAAAGGGGGAGGGAGTGGAAGGAGTTGACTCCTATAATTTTGTGCATGAGACTAACAAGGTATTTCGTGTAGACCATTGACTTGGGCTCCTCACGGTAAGAGATGAAAGAGAAGGCCACAAGCAAGACACTGGGAGGAAGAATACAATCGATGGCGAAAGAACAAAGATAAACAAAACCACGAGTGAGCTTAGATGGTTTGCTCAGACAAGAACGGGGCGGAGTCGACATTGTTTGATGGCATCTTATTTTCGTTTTAGGATAAAGAAAAATAAGGCGATAATATTGTTTCTGGGTGGTTTAAATTTTCCGAGACTGCCACAGCTGTGTGATGTCTGATGCGGAATAATGTAATTTATGTTGTGTGGAGGAAAATTCTAGTGAAGTGAAATAATAGTTTGACTTGCTGGCTGAGACCCCTACTTAATGTGTTGATCGAAGTCCCCTTGATTCCCCTTAAATTATGATTGTTATCTTTTATCTCCTTCTTCTCATGATATCCGATCGTTAAGACTTTTAGAGTCGATTCTCTTTTAAATCAAAACATTCAAAGTTGTACTTTTTAAAACCATTAATTTTTATACAGACACAATTTGAAATCTATTACTTGCAAGCCTATGAATTTGATTCTAATATGATTGAATGCATTAGATGCCCTTGTCATAGGTGACTGGCATAATTCTTGTAATCCACTTTGCAACTTCCCTTGAAGCTATAGTTTCAATAACATTGAATTATCAATTGAGCTTTTATAGTGTAACAAACCGCATACATGTCACCTAAAAAGGGTAGTAAGTAAGGTACTGACAGCAACATGCATATTTATAGATTAACTAATACTGGGATAAAAAAATTTCACACATAGTCTCAAAATTAAACAGGAGCTTAGAACATTTTGCTTACCTTTGACATGAACTTGCGAGGTGACAAACAGAACAAATCAGAAAGTCCAGCGATTGATTTTGGTGAAACCATCTACCACTTCAAAATTAACACACTATTGAAGGATGATTTACGACATATTTCATTCCATAAGTTTTAACACTTGGCTTTAAGAGTGCTACACATTAACATCTTTATTGTGTTCGTTGGCAAAGTTAGTTTAACTTTTCCCCGATGGAAAGATTGCCATCCAGGGGCTATCAAAAGGTCATGACCTCAGTGAAAGTCAACAACAGCTTAAAATCACTAGCGACATAAAAAAATGAACATAAGTGAAAGTTATTTGTGTTTAATTGCTGTTTCTGTTCGCAAGAGTACAAATTAATCAAGACCACCTACTTCCATGGTTATACTTTGATTATTTGTCTAAGCTTGTATTGTCATGACTGTTGGAGTGCATGCGACTAAGAAAAAAAGAAAAGTTGTGGAGAGAGGCTATGGCTTCCACTACAACGCTTACATCTTTCTATCATCATTCATCATTTTGGGGTAGAATAGACTCTGTCATCTCCCTCTTGTTTCATTACAAGTCTGAATGTCGTTATCTCTGAGTAATAGTGGCTGATCACACCTGGCCGATCAGTGGAATCGGATTACAAATCTTGATAGATAAGCCTAGCTTGTGCGTACGTCGTTTTTCACCAAAGTCAGTGTCACGGCTCAAAATCATTACTTTACGATAATTTGTAAAATATGAAAGTGCTTCGTCGCACCTCTGAAGATAGTAATGCTCTTTAGTGAGAGTTCGTTATGTAACCGAAATAAACGAAACAACAAGGTTGATGAAATATGTCAACTGAACGTGTTGGTATATCTTAACTGTTGTCCATAAAAAAGAGGTTCAATAATAGATGAAAGAAAAATCATGTTTCACCCGCATTGCAGTGTCTAAATATTCATGATGTATATCAACCTGAAGAACCATAAAGCCAAAAAATGTTTGTGATAATTCTTTTGAGTTGGTCACTAACCCTCATAAGCAAAAACCTTAATTCTGTATTCATGCCTATGAAACATTTTCAACTTTTTACCAATAGCAAGTACAAATCTGTCCATGTGAATGAACGATGAATATCATAACACATTTACTAACAAACCTTTTTTAAAAGCATCTAGCGGGCTAAACTGTACAAGCGTTGGTGCACTGAACGCCATCTAAGATCGAATGACATGCTTAATATTCGTATCAAGTATTTCATCCCTCTTGAAAGCATTTTACTAACTGGTTAAAAGAGGCAAGTCATAAATCGAGAGTACAGATATATTTAGATTTTTTTTTGTTCAACACATTATATCCTATGGTCATGCACTACTTACAGCACATGCCTTTGAATGATATTCGAGTTTCATTTGTCTCTCTTCTGGTGTACTCATGTACAGAATTCTCTCATCCATACTAATGTGAAATCGATACCCTTTAGGCCTGGCCTGTCTAAATGTCTTTCAGCCTGCCATTTTGCTGGTCATTTTAATAACTAGCAATGGTCACATCACTACAACGTAGCTCTATCATACACAGCACGTGGCTCATTTAGGTCATGAGTTTGGCAAAATCATCGGGAAAGCTCACCCCCCCCCCCCAACTCCTTCACCAAACAGTTCTGTTTTTAGTTTACGACCTTTATACCCGCTTTTGTTCTAAACTTTTGTAAGGTTTTGCCGATTGAAAAACACACCCTCCCATATTTCTTTCCTTTTGTTTTCTCCATCTGAGCCCTCTCTGATTCGCTTTCACTCTCAAGATCTCTTGCTTTGTTTCTGTTCGTCTTGATCTTGATCTCAAGTTGTCTGTCTCTCTTCTTTATCCTTTCTTTCTATCTCTTCGACTGTTCTTGTCTACATCTATGCCACTCTCTCTCTCTCTCCCTCTATCTTTTCTTTTCACAGACATAGATACTTCCGGAGCTTATTTTATAGTATCTTTAACATTTCTCACTTTTAAAGGTTAAAATGCTATTTTAATCAACTTTGCGGCCAGAACAATTTTAAAAAATGAAAAAGAGAACTTCCTGTACATTTCTAATAAATTGCTTAGAAAGAAATAGCAAGAGAACAAAGTTTTCGTGGAAAAATAATTCAATCATCATTCTCAGATATGCGATTCTTTCTGGGGTCTAATGACATCAGCTCAAAGGAAAGTACCAATTAGCAGTGGTCCGGGTGCCAAACAAAGTTAGCGGCAAGGACATTCCATATTTTATGCAATGGTAATGGACGTTTGGTTTAGACATAAGCCGCTCTTTATCTGGCCATTGCGTAACACTCGCCTTTGAGCCGCTGGACCTTCATGTGTTACATCATTCACGTAAGCAGAGCATGCCAGATGGTACATAAAGTTATAAACACTTTCCTAACTAGGCCCTCGTTAAGAGTAAGAACTATTGGAATAAACTGAAAAAACAACTCATGATTAAAAGAATACAGAGAATGCAGGTCAACCGATTATAAAATAAATTGGCACCGACAGTATTGAAATGCAATGAATAAGATCTTAAAATCTCATATAATTCGTGTGGACAAAAACGTCAACTAATTTTCAAACCTGTCTGAGAGTAACACCTCTAAACTGACAGCCGCCTGGTTAAGACAACCTTAAGTCAAAATTGAGTTACATACAGGCTTTTTCTGGTTGTTGTCTATTAGTGAAGGCCGACAACAGTAAGATCTCAACTACTTATGCAAAAAGTAATAAAAGACCTCGGGAAGGTGTGTAAACCGTTTTTGTGATTGTAAAACAAGTAGGAACCTTTGCTGAATCGGTTGAAGTGAGACGACATAATCTATTTTTGTATTGCACTCAGAACGATACAAGCTTGACATGCCGCTAAGAATGTTATACATAATATTGTTACCTTGAGACTGGTGAAGAGCAGAGGAGAAGCAAACTCACGGCTCAATAGCCAACTCACAACACAACGCCGTTTATCACTGGCAAGCGGTTTAGTATCTATGTGGTTCCGTTCTGCTTTGGAACATATGGCGCATTTAGCAGGCGTTCAATGTTGATAGTCCGTGCTTAATGCGACGGTTTCTCCCGAAATGTTTTGGGTTCATCAGGGTTGACTTCACCAGCGTAAGCTTAACTTGCAGGAACTGTATCCAATAAACTCACCATCTTAAATAGCGTACAAAGTACAAGTTAGGGAAAGATGACGTGTTTACAACTGAAAACACAATAATTATGAGGTTCTCAGACAAATAGTTTTTGAAACACGGAATTCTTAAAAAATGACATTGAATTTTTTTTTGTAATTTGAGATTTAAGGATCATTATCATTTGATCATCCTTTGATTATGCTTTTAACATGATTGCTTTTGCTTTGAACCGAAAATGTATCTACAAAAAAGAACATTTTTTAAATGATATTACTTTGACAAAACCTCTTTTTCGCGTAATGATTTCCACCAATTGTTTAAACCCAAGTAATTTGCTTATGAAAAATTACTATTTGCAAATCACTTGGATGGTCAATAGAGACGTAATCAAATGTGAGTTATATGAACTTCAAGCTAGATAAGAACAAAACATGCTTCAACCATAGACCGTGACAGCGCTTTATACTGAATGATACTGTTCACCATCATATTACTTACATTTTATTGCTTACCACCAACCGAGAGTTGTCCCGAACAAAAGCATGTTTGAGAGAAATAGATGAGCACAACAAAAGCCTTATTTAATCCACATAATCAGAACAAGTATCGACGGGCAAGGCAACTTCTCATGCAGAAACATCCTTTTGTTTGTAGTTTTTACTGTCTATTTTATTGCTGATTTGATTCTTAGATTTTTAGGTATGTTCTGTAGTTATTATCTCGTTTGTTTTACTGAAATTGATATAAAATGAAACTAATCTTTTTTTCATCATATCTCATACTAAGATTTATGAACAAAGTTTTTTAAAGCTCGGTTTCAGTAGGAAATGTCTGTTACAAAGAGCGTGTTGTTTTTTCTATCATTAAGAATATAGTAATCCAGGTCTTCTTAACTAAACTTTATTGGGGAGGATCGATGCAGCCTAGGGCAAAGAGCCCGGCATAGCTAGTTTCGCATTTCTAAAAGATTTTCCCAATAGTTGTCTTGAGTTTCTAGCATACACCAATGTGATTAAATTCGAGTTTTTTCCTGGGCTCTGTTATAAAAATAATAATAATATTAACAACAATAATAATACATCATACTACTACTACTAATAATAATAAAAATGATAATAATGATAATAATAATGACAATAATAATAATAAAGACCCTTCACTAAGATTATTAAAAGGTAATTTAATTTTTGTGGAAAATCTACTCAATTTTCTAGAAATTGTTTAGCCCTAGGAAATGAAAGAAAAGTTAAGGTAGGTTTAGCAATAATACAATACATTATATGTTGTAAATTTTGCACGGAAAAACAGGTATACCACAATTCTGACAACACCTCATTTTATGTATCGAATAGAAACAAATGGAAGATGAATATCATTGAAAGCACAAGTTCAGGAAATCAAAGAGAGAGAGAGAGAGAGAGAGAGAGAGAGAGAGAGAGAGAAATAGCATACAAAACAAACATTGTCAAATAAATTTCAGCAAACCCAATGGGTTTTCGTCCACCATTAATCTCTTTGTGGTTATTCATTTATTGTTTTGGTTTAGGACAAGGTAGAAAGCTTTCAAGCATGCAAAATATCATATCACGGTTTTGTTTGTATAGATTCCCAATGCTATATAAACTAATGGTATTTTTTGTTGTTATAGTGCGGTGTTTTACGGGACATCTGTCACTCGCGAGTGCTTTCTGATCATTATTGACAATCGCAGTAGTTTTGCTATTTATGCGATAAGTGAAATCACAAAAAGACTTAATCTACAAATCTCACAAAAAATCTTAAAATGAAATGGGCGTAGAACCTGCGGCTTTTGAAAGACCAGGGGAGGGGGGAGATTTAATTTTTCAAAGAACGTGCACTCATAATGCAAGTTTTTTGTTTTATATAGTTTTCTTTACGTTCCAATGAACAATTGATTTCAAAACATACAAGGGCCATAGGCTCTGTTTGTTTGAACAACACCGTTACGCCCCTAGAGCTGTAACACTCATCATTTCATACATAAAGGTTGAAATCGATTATTCATAAAAGTAGGAGTGGAAAAACCAAACTTTACTTCCCTCTTACGATTTGTGGCCTAAGCGGCATTAAGATACAGATGGGATTTTATAAGCTATAAAACAACTTCATTGTATACCTGTTGTGAAAATGATCTAATGTCTTATAATGCCCGTGTAGAAAAAAAGCATACGACGAAAAAATAATATTACACTACACAAATTGCTCGATACCCACAAAAAGATATGATGCGGAAACGCAGTATTACACTCAGATCACTGAATCAAAATCTTATGCCCACCGTGATTTAAAGGTTTTATATGGTTATGATTAACGTTTGGTAATGTAAGTTGCATGTAGTTTTATTACTTAGACATTCGTAATCTATTGCACGCAAGATGTTTTTTTTTAAACATTTACGAAAGACGCTATCGTTTGAATATAATATTTACTCAAACCCCGTGAGTTGATGTACGCCGCCACTATAGACAAAAACAGTGCAACTTATCAAAACATTGAGATGTACGCCGCCACTATAGAAAGAAACAGTGCAACTTATCAAAACATTGAGATGTACGCCTGCCACTATAGACAGAAACAGTGCAACTTATCAAAACATTGAGATGTACGCCTGTCACTTTAGACAGAATCAGTGCAACTTATCAACACATTGAGATGTATGCCTGTTTTTATAGACAGAAACAGTGCAACTTATCAAAACATTGAGATGTATGCCTGTTTTTATAGACAAAAACAGTGCAACTTATCAAAACTGTGAGATGTGCACCTGTCACTATAGACAGAAACAGTGCAACTTATCAAAACATTGAGATGTACGCCTGTCACTAAACAGAAACAGTGCAACTTATCAAAATATTGAGATGTACGCCGCCACTATAGAAAGAAACAGTGCAACTTATCAAAACATTGAGATGTACGCCTGTCACTATAGACAGAAACAGTGCAACTTATCAAAACGTTGATATGCACGCCGCCACTATAGACAGAATCAGTGCAACTTATCAAAACATTGAAATTGAAAATAATTTTTTTTTAAAGTTTAAAAAAGCTTAGTTTGTGGGAGGTCTTACGGGCATTGTTGTGTCACAATAAAACATCAACTTTGCCATTAAATATCTTAACAAGAAGTGGTAGTATTATACAAAGAAAAAAGAAATCTTTTGTTCTGAGAACAAGATGGTCCAGTCATGATGTGGGATATTCTATTTACACGGGGTTTAACTCAATTTTGCAATGAATTTGAACTTCGGAAAATGTTGCAGCTTTAAGAAGATCATTATAATTCTGCTTTAAGCAGGTTTTAAAATGTAAAACCGCCAGTGTTAGTTCAGATTTCTGCATCCGCATCATCGGGTGTGTATCGATACGCGAAATATACCATAAAAAGCGTTCGATAAATGCATAAAGGAATAAAAAAAAACTTAAGTATGAGCAAAAGTAAAAACTATTGTATATCCTGGAAGTGGAGCTTAAAATGCCAAACACCTCATATTCGTGGTTATACAATCACTATAAGTCTAGTAGAATCCAGTCAAAACTCGGAAGATTAAATTTTTTTATGTTTTGCTTTCTGTTCATGTGAGAATGACCATTGACATGGATGGTTGATTAGAGGAGACAAATGTCAATTAACAGACTGGTTGCTGTTACAATTAAACAAAAGTCGCGAGTAGAGCTGGTTGGATAAGCAAATAAAAAACTAATTAGTAAAGTAAGTATTCCAGGTCTAAGAGTGCAGACAAAACAAGTAATCTATCGGTTTTACGCTGTCATCAGACAAAAAGAAAACGTACAGGTACTCGCTAAAAGGCACACGACTAACAATGAAAGAAAAGCAATAATATTTTATTATGGTTGCTGTCTCAATAATGTTGTGTAGCTTTGTTACTGATGCAGCGATGCAGACTATTTCAAAAGATGCTATTTATCAATTAATCACCGCGTTGAAAGTACTATAAAACATAGCGTAAGATCTAAAAAAGTCACTGTATTTCTGTGTAAATACAAATGGGGCTTTTTAAGGGAAAATAGAACAAGAGGAAAATGATGTTTAAGCAAGAACGAGAAAAAGATAAAAGAGAATTCGAAACAGATGATCAAGGCTAACTATGCGACAAGTTGAAATAATCTTTATACTACAAAATAAAGGAAATCAACTTAATACTCATTCATGAAATGAACTGATCGGTCGGTTAGATTCTTTTTTTATACCTGGTCTCGTTTTAATTAATAAAAGAAAGTGATAAACGAAACGTTTACAAATCTTAGGGAGATACTGGGTAACTTACTTACCATTCTGTTGTTCTTCCGTCATTTTTGTAATCGCTATTTTACGATTCTATTAATTATGGAATATATTTCAATCTTTATTGGCTAGCTTCCACTGGTATTTATGGTTGCATTTATACAACAAAGTAAGTAAGATACGGCATGGTGTGTTTCACTCCCCCATCTCTCTGTCTGTGTCTTCACACTGGCCGCGCTCTCATAGCGGAACCCAACTGATGTTCACAATAGTACATCACATTGAAACTAAGCGATTTATGGCTTTACTGCACACAGCAGAGAGGTGGGGAGAGAGAGAGGTACGGGAAATAAGAATGATGAGAAAATTAGAGTGGTTTGGGGGGAGACAAGAGATTAAATACAACGATTTGGGCTTAGAGAGGGGGAGAAAGGGAGAGAAGGAGAGAGTGGTAAAGTTATAGAAAGAAATAAGGAAAGAGAGGTAGGGTAAGATAGAGGAGAGAGAGAGAGAGAGAGAGAGAGAGAGAGAGAGAGAGAGAGAGACAGACAGGGTAGCTGTCAAGAAGGGGCGTTAGGGACCAAAAGCAGCCTCAGTGCAGTGCAAAGTTGCTGCTGTATCGCGTCCCACCATCTCAGGCTCCGCAGGTAGCAATGACGATCCACAGCTTAAGTCCCACTGACTATCCCTTAGCAAACAAAACAAATGACGCATGAATCGCAAACAACGCAAAAACTGTTTCATGCAGGTACTCTTGTTTATTAGGAGTGTGGAAAAATGTTGCTCTTTTCCGCTCTCAATCGTTCCAGACTTCAATTTTTAGGCCTCCATTTCCATGCCTCGCGCTTTATCAAAGCGTAAATCACTATTTTTTAAACTTTATTCATCAAGTTAATTATGTTACAAAAGTACAAGAGATGCCATAACTTATTTGTAAGGCGATGTTTTATGTTCTAAAAGCAGCAATAATTAATTTCATGAGATCAAGGAAATAGTTTTATTTATTTAGTTTTCATTGCGTTTGAGCTGTAGTCGTTATCAGAATATTTCGAGTAATAGACACGACAGGTGTTTTTAAAAACAAAACCAGGTGTTTTACAAAGGTGTTCATACGCAATCATGTGAGCTTAAAGCTTCTAAAATCATTATTATGATTTCTTATCAGATATGCCTTTTACCTTGGTAATTTTTGGGTTGTATTTATAAAAATATACAAATAACTATCAACGAATAAGAAAAAAATCGGTCTTAAGTTTGAGCATGCAGTGCCATATTTTTTTTATCTTTCTCTTTAATAAAAAGTTCTAAATCTGTTTATTTCAGACCAATAATTGCCTAGTCCTAACAAACAGTTCCATAGAAAAAAATTGTTTAGATTGGCAAAAGGGCCAACAAAGTATCCCAGAGGAAGGCATTGACGTGAATTGCAGTTTTTAAACGTCGAAGAGCATATTAAATTGAAGATTTTGAATGCCAAACTACGACCTCAAGGACAACAATATTTTGAGAGCATCTTTTAAGATTTTATGAAAGTCCTTTTTGTTTTAGCCGATTATCTGCCTACATTACAAAAACATTGGTCGTAAAGTTTATATTGATCTTTTACAGAAATCACATCAGTTTTCCTTAACTACGTAACTCAAAAGCAATAGTCACTTAAAATTGGAGACTTAGCAGTATAGTTCAAAAGAACTCTGGACAATGCTTTTTTAATGTTAAGAATCAAATATTATAAGAAACGCCTATGAAAACCTTTTGAACTGACCAGTTAAAATCAATTGCTTAGAAACATACTTTTGATGAGGTAGTCTTTTCAGTAAAGTCTTCTATAAGTTTTGAGTATTCTTGATTTTACAAAAGGAAATTATATTTTTTTCTCAATACGTCCTTTCTATTCATGGTCATAATTATAGTAATTTTAAAGCGTGAAGTAGGAAGGACTTTTCCTTGGATATGTCAAAATTTCATAATGAATATGAAGCGATTACATTTGTCGGAAGTCACAAAATTCCTTTCTGAGAAAGCACTATTAAAAGATCTTCCCGTATTTTTTTTTAATGCTGGTCCAGTGAGAAGTGCAGTAATCACGAAACTGAGCAGTATGGACCATCTTAAAAGATAATCTGATATCTATCTATTTATCTATCTGCCTATGTATCAACGTACACAAGCCATATAAAAAGCCTAACGACAGTATAACCTACATCCAT
>BMAT01007711.1:88281-106822 GCA_019649035.1 Elysia marginata | reverse complement strand
ACCCAACATTGATTTGTATAGAGTTATGACGTATTGTATGGCCAAAATGCTGTAACTTCATTCTTTAGTTATTTGATTATACGTCTTGTTTCACAATTTTATCTTCGGATCCTTCAAATGCGACAGGACTTCCACTTTTCAAAGGCGGAAATCATTTTTTCCACATTCTTGTCAAGGGTCCATGTTTCCCTATCTATAAAACAAGATACTGTGTACAAAGCATTTTAATAGCTTTATCATTTTTACTTTACTGGTGCAGAGTGGTATACGATGCTTTAGATTTGAGAAAATCTGCATTCGGTTGTCTCAGATCTAGCTCTCTTTACGTTATTGTTTTTCCCATTTCGTGTTACAAGCTGTCCCAGGTGCAGCCTGTATCACACTGCCTTTACGTTTTCTACAGTCAAGTGACCAAATAGAGACCGCAAGCTTCCCCGGAGTATGACAGTTTCAACCGTACTGACCGTGCGAAATTTTTGCTTTTTTAGCAGTGGAAACAGAAGAGTTGTTCGATAAGAACGCATGAAAACTATTTTTTTATCTACAAGTAGTCATTAATCCTAAGTTACTATTTCGTAAGAGAATATTGTCTTAAAAAACAATTAACAAAAAAATCTTATTCCATTAAGAATCAATGTAAAACTCATAGAAATCGTCAAACAGTAACCGTTGCCCGTCGCAAAATGTATTGTAAAAGAGAGCAGAAACAGTCATACGTAATCTACAAGAAAAGACCTCAAACAAAAACAACAAAAGTTTCCCCATAATAAAAATTTCGATAGTCATGTCGAATTTATAGTCAATGCAATCACTTATGGTAATGAGCATCAAATACGTTCATAGAATAAGTTGTAAATCTTCAATTTTGATGCATCACCGTGAACCAATGACGGGTGGTAAATTGTAAGCATTCCTGTCTTCTCTGCGTAACAGCGGAAATGAATAAGTAGTTAATATTTTGTTCAAGGCAACGAAACAAATGGAAAAATCTTCAATGTAGTTTTTAGGAAACACAGTTGCTACAAAAAGGTTAATAAATCGCCCCAAAATTGTACCACGTTCAAGCTTTGTAGCTACTGACTCTAAAGAAATACAATAGTCTCCTACCATGAAAACATCCGCTTCCATACAAATTGAGATGGGACAAAAGCTACGACTTTCCTTCCAGTTTCCCTACGTGACACGGATGGTAGTGGCTTTCGAACCGGCTTGTAGACCTATCTTTCTTTCTTATTTAGAGGCGTTTGTTTTGCTATTGATTCTTTTGAAGTCTTGGAAGTTTGTGAATCTACATGAGGCGTGACATTTCCTTTCGTGCATCTCGATCTAAGATCTACTAGTTTGTCGCATCTTCCTTTACAAATCATCAGTCTGAAAGTGCATCAGAAATCACCCATTGGGCACAATGGGTCTTACAAATTTGGTATGCGTGACCTCTCAAAAAGATGGAAATGTTACTACAGGAAGAACTAGAGACTGGCAAGCAATGGTCTACTTTAATAAAATTATTTAAACAAAAATGTATTTTTTATCATTTTATTATTTTCCATCTTTCAAATACGGTACTATGTAATAGTGATCAATTCTACATTGCGAAATTCCAAGAATCTTTGTTAAGCTATTGGGTAAAAGTTTATCTTATCTTATCTGTTTACTTACCCAGGCAAGAAAGCCCATGGTTTCTATAGTGGATCAGCTGTTAGGTGAAGTCACTTACAACGCCAAGTCTGGCCCAGCCGTCACGAGGAAATTGTGCGAGATCATTATGAAAGTGGTAAGCTCTCATCTTGTTCCTATAGTCTAAAATTGTTTTTCTTTAGGTTGCGTTAAAACCAAACGTATTTTCACTGATGGAAATGACCTCAAAAATATTCCTTTATAAGATACGAAGTTATAGATATATGTGGCATTAAGCTTTGAATTATATAGGATTGAAGTATCCATGTTTTCTAAACTGATTACCAAGTTCTATGAGTGGAAACAAAAAGTGTCATTGTTTCAATGAGTTTAAATAAATTTATCCTTAGCATTTGATTGTAGGGCAGCATAAGTATGTAAGTAGTTATGATTAAGATCGAGATGGAAAATTGGGGTTTTAGTCGCTGCTTAGGTTAAATAGTGATAATATCACTAGGCCTACTCAGACTGGTGATAATACATAATTATTCTGTTACTGATTTTGTCGAACTGTTTGATATTTAAATGAGAAGGCGAATGTAAATAACTATATAATCTTTGTCATAAGATATGATTATCTTAAAAAGGGTATTTTAATAACAACACATTTTTTGCGTTTTACTTAGAGTTACAAAAAAACAAACAAACAGGATTCTTGTTTCAGATCGTCAAAATCGAGATCCATAAAGAATTAAACAGATCTCTGTTGAATAATAGGTTCAAATAAAAACTAAAACTTTTGTTGTGATGCTTTTGGGATCCATTTATCAGAAGCATCTTATTACATCGTCAATTTTCCATCTTTTTTTGTGTAATCTAAATGCAAATTTTGGGTTTATTTCTTGAAGATTTTTAGGCTTAACTAGGCAAACTCATCATGCAACATGTGAGTTATCTGTTTGCAGTAATGACATTATTTTAGCAGGTTTGAGCTAGGAATATGTCAGCGCGAGCGCTTTCTAACCAAAATAAATACATTATTTTAAGTGTGTTGCCATCAAAATTTGGTATAACTATAAGCAGATATGCCTCTAGTAAACAATCATTGCGATCTGTAAGAAGGAATAGATAACGTCACAAACATTACAATTATGTTTGCTGTGGGTGTTATGAGCATGCTACATTCGTAAGTTTCACGGATCTGATCTCCAGGTGCATTTGTATTAGTTAAAGAACAATCTTTCAACAAAGTCTGTTTTCATAGCAATGAAACGCTACGTTTTAAGTGGCCAAGGCTCAACTTTCTTTATAGGTACGATTAAAAAAAAGAACCTGAATCAGGTAGCTGCTTTTCTCATCTCAGGCTGCTTTTGTCCTCTGCAAGATAAAACGTTCTAAGGCTCCATACGTAGCCGTAGGCGACACCGCGTCATAAACAATCAAAACCTCCACTACAAATGCGGAGTCACCACGGTTGAGTGTTGTGTACATACGATGCTCATAGTGGAAAAAAAATCTCTCTATTAGAATCATTCATATCGCTAATGATAATTTAATTCTAACTTTGAGGAGACTTAAAACTTCTAACTAAGCATTAGCACGGAGTAGAAAGCTTATGTTTGATTGTCAATGTTTGTCCTTTATACACAATCCAGATAAAGAAGACATTCGACTGGCCACGGTACAAGTTTGTTTGTAACGTGACGCTGGTGCAGCTCAAGCGCCAGGGCATAATGATAGCGGACCGTGCCCTGTGGAACACGTCAGTGGATAACGTAGCGTCATACGTGCACAAGAACAAGTCGCTGGTTTGTGTGGTAACCTTCCACGCTCTTTACTTTGAATAACTCGGACTCGGGTACAAGAGGATTCTACCAGAGGAACTTTGACGATTGTCCTGCCCTTTTTTTTCTATATTTATTCCTTATTATAAAAGCATCAGTGACTGTTTTTATAGAAGTATCTAGCGTTGGGTTCAACTGGGTGTATTGTGGTGGTTCCTCATCCGAACCCACCCTTGCCTCTTCAATTCTTTGCAGTAAATGTTTATAAAATAGAAGATTTATCGCTATGACGAGGTTAATGAAATCTCAAGCACAACGTGAAACCATTGACATTAAGAAAATTTGTACTTCATTCAAAGATACCAATTTCATTAAAAATCGAGATGTAAGGAGCTGAATGAAGTGTGGAAATCAGCGTCACTATTAAAAAAGGATAGAAAGAATTCAGAACAAAAATGTAAGATTGGGAAAAAATGTATCTTGAGTGTAAGCGACAGGTGAGGAGATGTTAAAAGTAAAAAAAATCATCTAATTTATTGATGGTTTTAATGTTTACACATTTACTCTTGTGTGTTAACTTGAAACGGGGGAAATGACTTAGCAGGGAACTTTTTCAAAATTAGGGCAGCCTACATCCCCTCGGGGCTAAGATAGGACCCGTTTACCTTTCAATCTCTACAAAATTATCACGACTTAAGACAAGAAAACAATACATTTTACTTTAAGCCGCACTTTAGCTGTATAATCACTTCTACAAAACAAAGTATTGAATCTATTGGAATAGCATTCACCGTATTGACAATAATGATTAACGTATTTACTGAACCCAAAGCACTTTGTTTCATGAGAAATGATCTTTACAAACAAAATGTGTAACTGGACTTACTAATATTCTCTGTCACTCAACTTCATTTTGTTCAAGGAAACAGCAGTGTTAATTGTTTATTGGCATGTGGATGAGGACATAAAAGAATTTGTGTTGCTCATTTCTATGCAGCGTTTCCTGTGCAGGCTATAAGATTCTAATTCACATGCGCGAAGCATCGTAAAGCGACCAGGTTGTGCCTTCTTTTACTTGTGGCTTCTGTATAGGAAAGCTGATTACATTTCTTTAGAAATAATTCTCTACAGGTCATTGACTTCATTAGGAATGGAGATTCCTTTTTTGTCGAACCTTTTACAATAATGCCTTGTCTTGAAGTGAATTACCAACAGTGTTGTTTTGCACTGTCAAATATTAAAGATGAACTCAAATGCATTTCTTTTCCATTGCTATTATCATTTTGTTGCATTTTTGTATACGCAAAAAGAACAACGATTTTTTTACTTTTTTAATACGTTTGAGTAGTTTCTCAAGTAATATCGGTAATATATATTTTATTCGCACCTTTTTAAGATGAGACTACAAGTGCAAATTCAAAATGAAGTGTCCAATTTCAATCAGAAAATGTATTGGGAAAATATGACACCCATGGCATTAAAATCGCACTATAAACTTAGCCATATGTATGATTAAAAACCAAGAAAAATATTTGACGTTTACTTAGTAAAACAATTTGACTACTCTGATTTTTCCTGATTTAAATTTTAAAAATTACAATATGATGAGACAAAACATTGATTTCAAGTGAACTTCGTGCAGGACCGAGAGAAATGTCATGAAAATATCAGAGGTTGCTGAATTTGCCAGAATAGCATGCACGTGTACTTGTGTAAGTAGCAGTTAAAGGAAACTGAGGACAAACACAGCACTCTTGTTTGCTGCAGTAAATAAAGATCAAATCTCCAACTAAATCTGATAAAAAGAATATATACAAAGGAAAAAATAGCCCGTAGCAGGCTTTTACCTTTAGAAATGTAATAGTAAAAAAGAAGAGAGTATGATCCGATTTACCATAACCTGACGATGAGCAAAAAAAGTATTTAGCGAATATTAGGCATTAGTTAAGTGTAACCCGTGTGTATGAATTGAGAAAAACTATGAAAGACATTTTCAAAGTTTATTAAAATAATACAGATTTAAATCGCAAAGAAAGCATTAGAAAGAGTCCAGGATAAAACCATAAATAAGTCTTACTCTTATGTTGGGAAAGGAAGAGTAGGGTCCTAGATTTCTTTTGAGGGTATAACTATGACTTGATGAGACTTTTTGAACGTAGGTTGCCGTTCCCTTTCCTTCAGCCATATCTGGTAACACTCATGTGGTCGATCACCTTATGCTGGCTGGCCGCTGAGGCTAGACATGAAGTATTCGTGTCATTGAACCCTGGGTCTTCAAAACTAACTTATGGTAAATCCACTGGAGGTGAAATACCGAGTTCATGTGTTATGTTTAAACGGCTAGATTCCTTAAAAATGAAAACCACTTCACTATGAGAAAACATTTCTGTTAATTGGTACAATCGGGGATTTCAAACTAAGCGGCGAACACAAGTAAATAAATTCATAGCTTGCTTGTCACTGTCTTTAAATTTCCTTCTTTAAAAAAGTGGAAATGTTTAAAGACAGAAGGTCTTGTTACATCTAATAGTAATCTAGTAACTTTGCAATGCCTTTTATCTATTTTTTTTTTAAATTTTAAGACAGAATCTATATAAGCTCAACTTGAATTTCTACAGGCGCAGATTTCGTTTATTTTACAGTACGTCATAATTATCAAAGAGGATAATGATAAAATGATCAGAGAAAAAAGAAGCAACTTTTTGGTATACCGATTTATGCGATTAAATTTTTTATTTTTCGTTTTACAACAGGCCATTAACAATAAGTATATCTCTTCAAATCACACATAAAAACAACGCGTTGCTTTGATTTAAGCTGAATACTCATTGAGCGCGTTTAATGTGAGGAAATAACGTAAAGAGCCTTCCCCTTTGACTAAACATCGACATGTCTAGCGAGGACTTGAACCCTGGATCTCCTTGTCCAAACGCCGAGTTTCAATCACCAGACAGTGACGCCAGTATAAGTATAAGGAGTTCTACAAGTAAAATCGTTCTTCGTTTTAAATTGAAATTTTGGTTTGTCCTACATTCATCTGAATTCTACATCGCAAGTGTAACATCATTGTGTTTTTATGTTGGAACCTTTAATATAATGTAAAATATAAA
The DNA here is from genome assembly GCA_019649035.1 of Elysia marginata. NCBI lineage: Eukaryota > Metazoa > Mollusca > Gastropoda > Plakobranchidae > Elysia > Elysia marginata. Next base: position 100,311 of record BMAT01007711.1, on the reverse strand, counting down.
AAAATACGTTTTAGGCCTTTATGTTGTCACACAGCTGCTTAGATTTTATTATGTCTTAATTACTTGCTGGAAAAAATAAGCTGCAACTGTGGCAAATTTATTTCAATAATAGAATGTTAAAATATGAAAATAAGATGCGTATGTTTTCGTTGTTTTTTATGTAGGGCTAAAATAGAAAAGATTTCAACTTTGATTAATAAAAATTACACTTCTTTTTAAAGGTAGCAAGTTTCACATTTTGATAGAGATTTTGAAGCCGTCGTCATCAACAGCGCTGCCTAGATATTTATGACTTGGCCTAATTTAACGCAAATATCTCTTTGTTTTAGATACAGCTATAAAGCACTGTGTAGGCCATTTCAGAAGGTGCACGTCGTGTACATGCGTATACTGACTATATTAAAGATTTATCGCGTATCTCTTAGTAAATTATGGAACCGTCTTTGCTTTAACCAGTTCTTCTATGTTGCGAAATTTTATTTGACCCCGGTGCCAACACGATATCAGTACCAGCATTATTTGTCCTACATTGAGAGGATGCAGAGAGTTGCATACTCGAAATTATTTCTTTGAGCTTATACAACCGAATAAAAAAACTTTGACAGCAATAGCTTTACTTCTGATGTTTGCCACAATAAAAAAGCCAAATTCATTTCAGGATACCAATCAATTTTTGTGTATGAGCGTCATGTAGTGTTTGGGCTGGGAGAACGAATCAAAGCAATAGACATTAATATTGATGTTAAGATAAATCCAAACGATCCCAGACATGATAGAATTCTCCCAGGTTCTTTAAGTTTTTCTGTTCACACGGTTTTGGTCTTACACAATCCAATCTTGCTGTGCATTTCTTTGCTGCTAGGGAAATGGTGTCCTGACGTTGCCGAGGCAATAAATAGAGACCTTTAGCACACGCACCGTGTCTCACTACGCGTACGTGAAAATCGGGAAAGCAGATTGAGAAACTATAAAAATAATGAAACCAGTTTCTAAAAATAGACCTACAGACGTTCGCGTCATACTCACGCGTTGCTGCTTAAAGTCTGTAATATGTTAAAGAAATCTGGTGCATACGTTAAGCAATTTCAATATCATTTGAATTTAACTAATTTGGAACTCGAATTAAAATTCGTAATAATACCAGATGAAATTTAGATAAAGATTTTGATATATTGACAGAAATATCAGGATTGTTTTAATCAGGGTCAATATAAGAAGGCTAGTATTAATTGTATTATGAGCTGTAGTCCGGTAGTGTGTAATTAAATTATGGAACTTGTTTACTTCATATCTGAATCTGATTCACTTTCATGACAGACAAAAAGCTTTGAATGCTTATTAATCTTGCTCAAACTATTTTTTGCAACCAATTTTAATGTAAAAAACACCGAAGGCTTCATCAAGTTCACAAAATGATCCTGAGTAAACTTTTTATATATATATATATATATATATATATGTGTGTGTGTGTGTGATGGTGTGTGTGCTCACTTAAGTGGCCCCAACCACAAAAATTGTGCCCACAGCTGGAGAAAAATGAACCAATTAAGTAGAATTATTGTTAAAAATGTTTTTGGAGCAAAGGCCTCAAATATCCTTTTTATATCCCAGACGAGTAAGAAGTTCTATTAATGATATTTGTCATTATTTGACACAGTAGACGTTGAAAAGGAGCTTTTTAAAGGGTATAGAACTTTCGTAGAAACATCCTACGTGAATTTCTCTAGCAAAACACTATTCACTGTTATAAACAATCAATGTTTACCTTTGTGAAATGACTTCATTTTTTCCTGGTTTTATGCTCATCGTTTAATTCTTTAGACATTGTTTCAGCAAAGGTACAAGAACAAAATTACATGTACAAATGATTTGTGTCTTTTGAACTGTGGGGTTGATATTTTCAAACTCCATATTTTGTCGTAAAGGCTTTCTTTTTAACCAACTTTTGCATTTGCGTGAGTTTTAAACACCATGTCTCTCAGTGCTAGATACGCGTAACGCTAATTGAAACGGTACATCTAGTTAAAATTATTTTGCTTTTGTTGCGAAGCAAAAGACTAGTGTTATGCAACATCATTGATACATCGTAACTTGTATTAATCCACTACATTAGTCATCAAAACAGCAAACCTGGATCTATGATGAGCTATATCAGCCTCCAATAGTATAGATTTAAGATTTGGAGCCTTATTTTCAATGATTGATTCTGTACTGATCATGCATTTAAAATTTGAATTGGGAAAATAGTAAATGCGATGATGGTTGCACAATGCTTTCACTTTTCAAGCTACTAAGATACTCAGTAAGACAAACCGGGCAATGTGTCCCAACTTCTTGCAAAGACACGTGTGAAGTAAGAGCGGCCATAACAATCGAAACCTTGTTTTAGGGGTGTTTCAGAAAAATTTTTCTTGCGCTTTGTAGCGCAGAAAAACCTAAGTACATAATAAAAATCAAAGTGCATCAATTAAACTCTGTCTTACAATACTGTATTATTAAAACATTGATCAAACGGGAGTCAGCAGATAAATCAGTTGATGCTCGTATTCATTTGTGATGAAATCTTGTCAGGATAGACTGGCCACTAAAATGTCACTCTGCTTGTTGCAAACTAATTGCCTCTTGTATACGGATGGAAAGTGGTCAGTTGAAACATTAAATAAGTATTTCTACAGCTGAAGATGGTTCACAAAAAGGTATTGGGTAAAAATCTTTTTTCAGGTAGTTTTTAAATAGTTGGTTGTGCGAAATTTATTGTGGAAATATTGCCTTCAAGCCGGTGGGAAACAACAGAAGTCCCTAATGTGTTTTATTTTTCTAAATGTCTCTCTCTCTCTCTCTCTCTCTCTCTCTCTCTCTCTCTCTCTCTCTCTTTCTCTCTCTCTCACTCTCTCTCTATCTCTCTCTATTTATTTATCTATCTTTCTGTCTCTATCTCTTTTTCTCTGTCTGTCTGTCTGTCTCTCTCTCTCTGTCCCTTTCTTCTCCCTCCCTCTCTCTCACTGTCTCTTACTCTCTCTCGTTGATCTATTCCTCCACAACCCAGTTCATGTCTCTCTGTCTGTTTTTTTTTCATTCTCGCTCATTTACTTGTATTCCTCCTAACTATTGAAAAAGTTTCTCTTTCTTCATGTCTCTGTTCTTTTTTATCTTTACAGCTTCATTTTGTCATATCATCTTTCGCCAACTTTCACCCTCAAAATTGATTTCCGTGGCATTAACGTGGGTTCTTTCTCTAAGATCTGGGTCAAGTCTTAAAACCAGTAATAACAGATACTTTTGAGACACGTTTCCGCGGCAAGATGTTGGGGTCTGACCGGTAACATCTCCTAGCTCACACAATGATTTCCTTGGCGACAAGAATTTCGATTCAACATAAAAAATAAGCCAAAAAGACAAGAAACTTTGAGGTTCTTTGCCCCTCTCTGAACGGTGTGGTATTCGTATTTAGAAAGAATAAAAAAATATTACATATTATGGTGTTATTTCAACGACTTGTTGGAATTTAAGGTCCTTTATTTTTTTAATGTGTTTTATCTCTGAGGTAAAAAATGAAAAGTTAGTTTTGAAAGAAGTGTTTCACTATTGTCTGTGAAATAACAAAGGAAAAACTGAAAGCCCTCGAAAAGCGAAGCAAGTTTGCTTCAAATCAGTCACCAAGGCAACGGTGATCCTTTCCCGTTATTTGTAAAAAACGGCGTGGTGTTAATTATTGTATTCTTTAATTTACAAGAGTTTTAAAATCTAATTTTAAAAAGTAAATACGCTTGTTTATATTTGACTGATAGATAATACCATCCCGATTGAGTTATTTTCAAAATCAAATACCCCTGTGTTTTTTGTCTTTGACTTCTATAGAAATTCGTAGTATGTAATTATTCTACACAAGTTTTAAGAGATTATGGAGTCTAAATTGTTTGCCCTAAATTATTATTGCTGAAAATAAAAAATAGAAATTTTTAAGTGGGGCAATTATTTGCCTCTAAAAGGTCCGTTATACATTTTTAGAAAAAAAAATGGCATTGTTACAGCGGTGTAATTTTAACGACTTACTGGGATTTGATGTCTTTTCTTGTGTTCTGAGTGAGTTTAGTTTTAGTTTCTGAGGTAGGAAATATTAAAATCAGTTTTTTTATTAATTGTTTTACATTCCTTTGTAAAATATCAAGGGACAAAACTGAAAGCCTTTGAAAAGCGAAGCAATTTCACTTTCCATCACCAAGGCAATCATAATTTATGCTCCGGCTACGCAGTGGAGAGTTTACACCCTCATTAGACTTTAAGAGAAAACCATACTTTCTGGTCTTGATGAATGTTTCGTTTTTCTAGACGTCATTCAGAAATAGGTGGTCTTGATTCTCATTGAAGTAAGGCCGGCCTTATGGTTTCGAATGTTCGAATGTAGATGAGTATTTTGACGCCTAAGACAAGGAATATCAATATGATCATCGAATTTGCAAAGCTCTCATTGATGAGTTTCACATAAGTATGAAGTCTGGAGAAACAATCTTTTGAATCTAAGTCTTTACAGTATGTCTGAAAATGTCTTCTTACATATTATACATTCTTAAATGAGATGCCAAACAGTACTAATACGTAATAGTGGGATGCTGAAAAGTGAAACCTACATTTAGTTTACGAGGCGCACGTTCTTTAAACTATGGAGTCGCAAAAGTTCCATGAAATCAATAAAATTCTGTGAAAAAAAAAGAACTTCTATTTATTTTTTAAACGACAAAAGAGGAACTTTGTCACTTTTTAGAAAACCTTTTAGCTGAATTATTCTTTCCAATATCCGACTAAAGTCTCATAGTCACAAGACAGATTATTCCTTACGCTCCTTAAAAACCTCATTGGAAACCTTTTATTGTTTATTGAAATTAAATCTAACACAAACTCCATTTAAAGCATCGTATTAAAATAATACAGATGTCTCTACAGATGGCTTGCTAATACAAAAACCGGAACAACAGAACCAGAAATAAATTTAGATTAACTGGCTACTTTCAGTGCCTTGAGATATATCTTTACCAAAATGGACTCAGACTATTTTAATCAGAGGCTGGAGATGTATTAAGACAACATAGGCGCCTCTCTGCAAATTTAGGAATGACATTTATTCATCAACCATTAAGTTGATGTAAACAAAATATAGTTTTCTCTATCGAAATTATTCCATGCAATTTTATGAGCGAGTGGCTGAAAAAAAAGGGCATTATTTTACTTCATGTATCATTCATAATCTTACTTCCTATAATTTTTAAGACACGCTTTAACCACAGTTTAATGATTTGAATGCTATAAAAACGAGAAAAACATACAACTTATAGAGTATGCTTCAATCCTAAAAGCACAACGTAAGTTTTCCAAAATTTCAAAAATATTATGTTAAAAGATGTCTTTTTGGCAGTATTCCGTACTCCGCGTTAACGAGACCTTTGATCCGAAATTAAAGACCAGTAGATAAATGTTTGTATACAAACATAATAACTCCCGAAATTATCCCTTCCCGTTATACAAAGGATGTTAGTGAATAAATTTATTAGTTACAAAAATTATTAAAGGAAAACTGACTTTAAAGAGTGAATACGCTTGTTTAGATTTCACCAAAAGATTTGCTATCCCGATAACATTATTCCTGTGCTTTTGTCTTTGACTAATATCGAAATTCGTACTCAGCAATTATTCTACACACTTTCTTGACACTATGAAGTCTGAATTGAATTGTTTGTCCATTAATTCACTGCCTTCACAGGGACATCAAAGTATATTGAGTTAGACTACCATGTTAACAGCCTGACTAATCTACTTTATCATCCTCTTCTGTCGTTCCATATCTTTCACAGACTTAAGATTTTAGTTTACCAATTTCTTCAGTTTAAAAAGTTCTGCGCTTTTTAACATTATCTACGAAATCTAGATCCCACAGTATCTAGCTATGTATATTAGGATGAGGCAGCTAGTCGGACGATTTCTTGACGTCTTTTTTCCGTTAACTTTTAAAACTGGTGTCCTGATGATCTCTGACGGTGTACAAAGAGCAATAGGATTCAGCCGTTCCATATATAAACATCAAGGTGCATTTACACGGTAGATTTCAGAACGCAAAATCAGAGGCATATTTTTCCCGGTGGAATCAGAACGCAAGTTTTTTAGTGGATTTCTCCGTTTTTGTGGAGGTTTTACAAGATGCTCACCTCTATTTTTTTTTTTAAGTTGTTTGGCATTTTTTTTTATGTGTGGATGTCGATAACAAAGTCAAGCCCAATCCATCAGTGAAAGAAACCGTCATTTTGTATCAGAAATTTTAAGTTCGAGATGATTGCCTAATGCATGCACGTTTTGATTCTCCCCCCCTCCCCCCCCCAAAAAAAAAAAATTAGAAATCTTTCGATTTGCAGTTTACTGGTGGATCGGAAATCTACCCAAAAATATTTTGGATTTTGCTGAACATGAGCGCAATTTTGTAAAACACTTTTTCACAATAAACTGAACTCTTCTTTTTTTCTTAGCACGGTTTGCCGACGACATAGATGGACTAGCTGAAAATGAATGAGAACTGGCTAGCTTAGTGAAAAAACTAGACAAAGCCTCATCCATTTTTGCCATGGAGGTTAGTTCTGAGAAAATCAAGATTATGACCAACAGCAAAGAGTCATCGAAAAAAGAAATAAAGGTCAACGGTCAAATACTTGAAAGTGTTCCAAAATTCAAATATCTAGGCTCAATTATCTCCGACGAAGGATCAAAGGTTGAAATATTGTCCAGAATAGCCCAGACTACAGCTGCTCTGACCAAACTTAAACCTATCTGGAACAATAAGAACATTGCTGTTAGCTCTTTTATCAGACTGCTACGTTCCTAGGTCATATCAATTTTTCTCTATGCCTGTGAGTCGTGGACACTGAACACTGGCACTGAAATGAAAGGAGAATCAGAGACATGGAAATGAGGTGCTACAGAAGACTACTTAGTATCTCACATTAAGAGCAGTCTTTGCCCTTTTGAGATCCTTTTTTCCGTTTTAAGAAACACAAGTTGTTTATAATTTGTTTGTCTTTCATTTTATCTAATTAATGGTAATTTTCACTCCATGGGAAAATTCGAAGACTTAAGTTGAGATGAAATTACTTTCTTTTGTTAATGGAGTTTTATGGTTCCGAAAGGATTAGTTTTGATCTGTACTCTTCTTCTGTTGTAATGAATAAAAAGGATCCTTCAGTTATAGTTGGTGCAAAATTGGTTTTCATTTTTTAGTTGATAGAGAATCTTCTAAATTTCCTAAAAGTACGTTAGTGGTGGTGCTATAAATAGAGAATCTGCTTTTGAGAGAGTGGTTCGTGTGAAAGGTAGAATCAGATAGTGTAGGACAGGGATAGAAGATTATAATTGTCTATAAATGTGGAGAGCGCGGGGGAAATGAGGGGACATTTGGCAGATGGGCAGAGAGAGATAAACAGATATAAAAGAAAAAAAATAGATAGGAAAACGGAACGTTTCGTCAGTGCGTAGACGAACCATAGAGTGGCCAAAAGACTGGCCAAAAAATTGAATATTAAAAATGGCTGGTTTCCAGCTACAATAGTAAAAGAGCCGAAGGGGCTTTAAATGACAACTTAAAAGAGTTTAAGAAGTATACATTTTCAGAAGCTAGAGAGCGAAACGAAACCTCTCTATTATTGACCTTCCTGTGTGATTTTATTTGAAAACATGACTGACGTTTACTTTCATTAACGTTACTTTTTCACTTAGGCATGTCTAACACTGCATAATGTAAGGTATTACGGAAACGAAGCTACCCATCCATTCCGTACAATGTAAGGTGCATTCCTCATAAGTGACACTTAAATATAGGGATACCTGAGCTGTTAAATAGTCCAAAAGCACTCTTTATATAAATTTGTTTCTTTGTTTTATATGTTTCCCAAAAAATACTATGTTGTTCGTTGGTTGGTTGGTTGTTTTGAATTTTAACGTCTCTTTTCAACTACAAGGTTATATCAGATACGGCGCTTGGGACAATTGAAAGTGTGCTGCCACACTGTGATGTAAGGAGCGCTTGCATACACAACACCCAGTCACATTATCCTGACACCGTGCCGACCAGACACTATGTTGGTCACAGCGGACTACAATCTAATCATAGTTTATTAGGTTTAAGCAATTACGCAGTTTGAAAGGAAGTTATAACCTCTTCAGTAAAAGTTTTAAAAAAAAAACTTGATAAGGGTAAACTAAAACAACGCAAATCACAACAACGAGCTCACACATTTTTCATATATCTCAGGTCAGGGGTTATTACATATGGGCCACACTTACACATGGGGTAGATTCCATCAGGTTCTTCTTTTACTTCTTTTGTTTCATCTTTCATTTCTTGGCGTAACATTTTGGGTTTATTTGTTTAGAGAGCTTCTCACAATAACTTCGCCCCAGTTAAAAACTCATTGTTTTAGTCGGCCATATAGTTATATTAATTAGACCTAAAAAGAGGGAGAGCAAAAAAAGAAAAAGCTAGTATTTAGAAATACTAGTGAAATGCCCGCGAATTTCTGGGGTTTAAGCAAAGATAACGGAATTGGTTTGAATAAAGAATCTACGAACAGGCAAACCTCCAATTAAAAAGTTCGCTTGTTGCTTTTTCCCAATAATGTTGTATTATCTACATCTAGTTTGTCTGATTTCCGCAGGCTTATCTTCTGCTCTTCTTATATTCTCTTTAAGAGTTTTTGACATTTCTCTTAACGCCTTCTCTTTATTTTTTGTCTCCATGTAAACGTTTTATCCTTATGTTTATCATAGTCCACATCTCTCTCTTTCTCTCTCTTTCTGTCTCTCTCTCTATTTCTCTCTCTCTTTCTCTCTCTTTTTCTCTCTCTATTTATCTCTCTCTTTCTCTCTCTTTTCTCTCTCTTTTTCTCTTTCTCTCTCTCTTGCTTTTTTCTCTCTATCTATCTCTCTCTATCTATCTATCTCTCATTTTCTTTCTCTCTCTGTCTCAAATATTCTGTCTTTAAGTTTTCTGTGAACGCCTTCCTAATTTTTTGTATAATCGTAACGCGCAATGCATTTTGGGATAGATCGAACTTCAAATTTTTCCAACAAAATGGCGGTTTCTTTCATCAATGAATCGGACTCGGTTTCGCTTCTGACATCCACACATAAAAAGAAAATTCCAATCAACTGAAAAAATAATGGTAAGCATATTGTTTTGAACGTAAAGCCAGCCTTGCGGAAATCTTGCAATCGAGATATAAACCTAGATGTAGTTGACGCAAAAGGTTTAGCGCTAGATTAAATAATAGATTTCAGATCTAGGCATAACCTAAACTTCATTTGGTTTCTGTTTCGACATCATGTAAGAGCTCCATGAAAATGCCCGAAATCAGAATAGAAATGCTCGTTCCTATTACAACCGGAAATATTCTTCTGATTTTCTTTTCTAAAATTTACTTTGTGAGCCCACCTTAAGTCTGACTACTCCGTCTCGTATGGCCTGTGCCTTCGCTCTTACTTGCTCACCTTTAAATCCGCAAGTTTCGCCCACCTAATGATACAGCTCCTTTGCCTTGACAATTTTATTATTAATCAACACAGTTAAATAGAGTCATCGTTTGAGCAAACAGAAATGTTTGGCGTAACCGTAAAATCACTTGTCAATTTACAAGTATTATTAATTAGTATTATTAAACTTCCCATCAGCACGCCCGTCAGCCAAAAGAAAACCTCAGAAGTTGGTTAACCCTAGAAAAATGTATAAAAGGGCGAGCACTGCACCTTTATCGACAATAACAAAAAGTGCAGGAAAAGTTCAGAATTGGCGGCTTAGTTATCGATCTTCTAAAGTAAAGCCTTTAATTAGAAAGAAAACTGTGTACTCATCAACTTGGAAGCCCAAACTGTAAGTTCCCTAAGAAAGATCTCTGGAAATTGTTAGTCACATATACACAGACAATGATGAAAAATCCGGGCGAATATCTTGTCAAAGAGGTCTTATGCGATCTGCAAACATTGATATAAATACTTACTTATAGGCCTACTACTTTAATGTTGTCATTGCTCTTATCCAATACCTAATTGATATCACCAAAGGTGAGCCTTCTATAAGTACGACATTGGTGTAAATAATCTACAGTTTTGTATTGAGTAAGAATTCCTGTTTTAGTTACGTCAATCAACTAAACAGTTATTAGCACATAATTTAGTCGGATACGACATAGCGTATCTACTTCTTTTGAGTAGGTGTTTGCTAATCTACTAATTAGTGTGCTTGCATCTTTAAACCATAACAATGTGCCAATATTGAACAATAAAGTTTATCTTATCTTATCTTAGAGCCCAGGTTGAACACACAGGAAAAGGTCCATTATGAATACAAACTTTTTTTAACGCTTGGTGGCGTTGGTGTTGATGTATTAACAGTTGTGACAGCAAAGGGGGAATGGAAGAACGGGGGAAGATACGAGTGGTAGTGTGTCGAAACTGAATCAAGAACTTAGATGAATGTCTCTCTTTTGCATTCTAACAGCAATCTTAGCGGGGATCTGTATGTCAACACTAGCTTAGTGACGTAAAACGAGAATGGAGTTAACAATTTTAGTGTTTAGATCCATCAATGGGACAAACAGAGATGTCATTCGTTGAAAGTTTCCTCTAATGAGTGTTCTAATCTGCAAATTAGATATAATATCTTTAATGTGGTGAAATAGCTATGAAGCTTCAGCTTAACATAAATAGAGGAATCAGTTTTCCATTACGTCAAAGATTAACTACAATTATCATGCTTGGATATTTTCTCAAGTGTCGACAATGTGTTTATGACTCGCAAATATTACAACAGTTATAAGAAAGGAAGGAAAATAACATTGAAGCAATAAAAAGGTAAAAATCCTTTTCACTCTGCACTGAAATAGGACAACGTTTTGGCAATCAATTTTTTCTATGCGGATAACATTATCATATCATCATCATCATATTCATCATCAACGTCATTATTATCATCAGACCTATCTCTAATCGTCAACACCATCATCTATATTTTCATTATATTGTGATGATTATAGTTACTATTACTATTACTACTACCACTACAACTGCTACTATTCTTACTACAACTACTTCTGCTGCTGCTACAGCTACTGTTACTGCTACTGCTGCTGGTGCTGTTGCTACTACTACGACTACTACTACTACTACTACTACTACTACTACTACTACTACTACTACTAGCTGAACAAACCGCTTTACATACTAACTTGAAAAAGAACGAACACGATCTCAGTAAAATTTGTTTTTCCCTCGTTCTCAACGCGTGAGTTTTGAGTATAGCTATCTGTTTATTTACATATATCCGAAAAACATTACGTACACCCACCCTACTCTCTCCCTTTCTTCTACCAATCTTCCTCTGCCTATAATTTCGCATTCCCTTTCCTCTTGAAAAAACTCTCAATATGAAATAAACTAGCTATGTAAAATATCAATGACCTCCTATCTATTCACCCCTTCCTTTTTTTACTTTTCTGTATTTTTTTTTCAATTATAGATTTTATCTCTGATAAGAGTTAAATTCACATCATTTGACAAGACACCGTATTTTACCCCTCCCTACCTTCGTTGTATTTATTCTTTCTGAAGACGTCCAAACGCCATTTTCTTTTATTCTTCTGGCTCCTAATTTTAAGTTCAGAAACATTTTAAAAAATTGTATTGTAATTGGAATAACGCTCCCCCATTTTTTCCGCCTCTTTTTCTCCCTCTAACGTTTACGTCCCTCCTCTCAGCCTCTCCTCTCATTTTCTCACCCTCTTTCTATTTCAACGCGTTTTGCTACTTTCTCACCCCTATCGTTGTAAATTAAATATACAAACTAATTAAACTTATTAAAAAAAATATTTTTATGTGCAAAACTATATTTATGTTATTTTCCTTACCTGCCTTCCGTCTTTTAATTTTCAATCTGTTAATTTCTCCTCCTATCTCTTTCTCTGTATCTAACGGTGTCTCTGTCTCTGATTCTGTCTGTCTGTC
>BMAT01007711.1:77705-88112 GCA_019649035.1 Elysia marginata | reverse complement strand
CTCTCTCTCTCTCTCTCTCTCTCTCTCTCTCTCAGCCTCTCTCTTAGAAGACGAGTAAGTGTGTTGAGCTTTTCCGACCGAGTAAAAATAGGTTCTTTAATTCTTTTAGCGTATTTTTTTGTCACAGCAATGGGTGTATGACTGAAAGAAAGGAAGGCAATGTTAAATTGTGAGCAACTGAATCGAGTAGATAGTTGGCTTGCTGCCCAATAACTTCTCCTCTTCCTATGTTTAATTTGTGGGACAAAATATTACCCAGAAAGCAATTGCTTCTTTTAATACAGTGGAACCTTTGCGGGCGGGTTCGTAAGTATCATATTGCTCATTTTTTTCAGTCGTAGCTGGACAAATCATACGAAATATATAAAGGGGCATAGGGCTGGAGCGGGCAGACAGACAGGGAGGCAGATACTCAGAAACTGGCAATCGGACAGCTAGGAAGACCTAGATAGAGACATACAGAGTGGGAGGGGGGTTAAATTTTTCGGCTAGGAGTGATGACAAAGGTTTCAAAATCTTCTAATCTAGATCTATATGTATAAATACAAAAGAATTTCTTTGCCAGATATGATTCAGCAGGAACGCCCATAGTTTTAAAAAGGTGCTAGTACAGAACTTACATGGGGTTGAAATATTCATGGAATAAGATTCTTCTTTTGAAGTCATTCACAAGAGAAATAGCAGCCATGATAAAGTTTAGATAAGAAATAATTGCGGTTAAAATTATCACTTTTATCCTTCAATTTTAGCGGCATTATTTTGTTTCTCGTTTTCCCTGTGTGTGCCTACTGTTTTTTATTTTGTTAACGTAATGCTGCATGCAAAGTTATTCACTTTCACAACTCTATAAACATGGGGGTTGAGACATTTTATTTTTTTTATTTTAAAGGTGGATAACTTGTTTTAATTTCTCACCAGAATGAATGTTCACTCGAGAAACGAATTTGCTCTACACTTCGCCATTCTGTATCTGCTAGGTTAGACAGGAAATGACAGAGAATTGCTTCACTAGTGGATTCATGATGGCTAGCCCAGTAGATACGATTCCTTCAGCTGATTTCCGGTCTGGCTGAGTGTCTGCGGAGTATGCAGGCCCCACCGACATTGAGGGCATTAAGAAACTGGGGCGTCTTATGGGATTGGAATAACGACACCGTGACACAGACAGGGAAAGTTTTCTATTCCAAAAGTTCCAATAAGCATACATAAATAGATTAAGTTTTTGGAAAAAGGGACATTTTACAGCGGTTTGTGTTGCAATTTACCATTGCTATGATGTCAATGTGCCATTAATACTGCAATTTGGGCAGGAGCGTTCTAGAAATCTCCTCTCAACGACTGAGTATTATTCTGTCACCGTACGTTCTTTATTTAAGCTTCTCTTAAACCTTTTCTTGACAAATTTGATAACTTTTACGAAAGAGAATATTTGCACGCTAAATTTTTTAATTATAATTTCCGAGAAATATGGCAAGTATTTGATTCTATAAAATTCGGATTATCTCATTCCATTAATACCAAGCCTATCAATTAAGTTTCACTTGTAATATTCTCAACCTGCAAAATGGTTTGAATATAAAGCAGTTCATTCAATACAGCTATTAGCACAGAAAAAAGGAACCTCAAATGCTAATGGTCATATGTGAACATTCGCTTATCCATTGCTGATGCTGTTTGATTTTTTTAAAATTTCTGGCAACATAATTATTAAAATGAAAATCGTTATTCAATCTTTTGTGATTTCACAGTAACACTTTACACTTTACACAAACATAAAGCTTAAACCTTTTCCCGAGAGGCAAAGGTTAAGAGCCCAGGAACTCCGACGAGAAAACATGCATTGTTCTTTTAATTTTCGTTCACTACTATTTTTTAATTGTGGATTTGTCACGTTCTAGCACCAAATGAGCTAAAAAAATTTTTAATAATGATTAGCATATTTGAATCATAAGAGGAAGGGGTTGTAAAATATAAGAAGACCGGTACTTTATGCTTCGGCAATGTAATTGACGATGGCGTTTGAATAGAACGTGTTCCACAAGTGAAAAGTCGTCATTATTATTATTCATAATCAATGCGATATATGATGTGCTTACGGCCCTTGAAATAACGATTTAGAGGTTGACTTTTAGCAAAAAAAATCTGACCAAGATAATTGTTTAAGCCTAATTTTCATATCACTGTCCTTTTCGCAGGAAATTAATGTTAGCCTGTGTGGAAAGATTAGGAGAATAATAATACTAATAAGTCACCATAGCAGAGACTTCGCACACCCTTGTCGACCATGCCGGTACACAGGCCGATCCATCTCTTATAATGGATCGGAGAACGATAGGGAGTGCCTCCATCGCGTCTCTCATGAGAGGAGGGTTAAGGCAAAGACCTCAAGTAAAGACCTCCAACTCAAGTAAAGTTACTGATGATGACAGCGAGTGACTTCCCTTGGGTTGAATGTGGTACTGGTGGTCTGACTGAACATGGCTACTGAGGAAAAAGCAGCTAGTAAATCTCGCAAACCAGGCTCAAGTGCATTTTGTGGTACATACAATTGCAACAACTCTTTTTACAACAGCAAAAGCAAAGGGAAATCTTTTTTTAAGTTTCCGAGGGATGAGGAAAGGTGAGTTTTGATGAAAGCTTGTTTTTAAAATGAAATATAATCTAGACTAGATCTAGGACTCGGATGTCTTTATTCACAGATGGATTAAACTCATTAAAGGTCGTGGAATCAAAATGTAGAATCTACCGTACCTGTAGATTATAGAACTAGGATAGACTGAATAAATTGTAGAGAAATCTTAACAAATATCTCTAGATTAGGCCTAAAGTTTAGAATTTACCCAGAATCTGGACTAGATCTAGATTCTACCCTAGATCTACCCTAAAGTAAACAGTTGTGGCCAAGAGGTGCGACCATATTAGTGTGATGCGATAGAATTGTTGTACATGGATATTTTACAGTAATTTCTGAATTTGTTGGATGACTAAATCACAAGGTTTGTTGAAAATTTAATGTAGTACTAACGATGAATTAAATATTTATCAATTGATCTTCAGCTCTTCTGCAAAACATCTTTTGTCATTTAATGTAGTTTTTTTTTATGTTTGGGTGCTTTTCTAATAAATCTGCATCCATTTGTTTTTGCAAATTTTTCAATTACTTTATGCAATATTAGCAAACTGCAAAGTTGTGTGCATTTAACTTAAATATATTCTACATTTTGCTTTAAATAATTGTTACATTTTTTCACTTATGTCTGAACAACCATTGCCGCAACTTAATGGCGTCTACTGAACTTTTACATGTAACATTGATTGCTTTATTTGTTAGAAGATAAAACCACATTGTGCTTTACTGACACAACTGGCTTTAGCATTCTTGAAATAAAAAATTATCAAAACTAAAAATTCTTGCTTACTTTGGTCTTTGTTTGTTCTATCTGTTATCAGCATCAAGCCTTATTAAACAAAAATCAATTTCCCACTACATGTACTTCACTAATTATATTTTGTAAACCTTTTTCTGTTACAGAGAATTCGGTATTTTTTAAAATTTTAAAACATATTTGTGAGGAATTCTGATTTTGCTACTGATGTGATCAAAACTCCAGCTTGTGTCCCCCGACTGACTCGCCTAACAAAATACAAAATACATAAGTTGAAATTACTAAAGGTCTGTCATACTCATAGAAAAATAAACATAAACATTTTATGCATTAATACTGATTACTAAGCCATTCTCAAGAAGTAAATAAGCTCTAAAAATCTATCTTAATAGAGCACATATTAACATTATAAAAAACAATCACTTTTTTCAGTCCTGGCTCCTTAAAACATTCTATAAGAATATCACATAACTGTTTAACAAGAAAAATGATGTTTTTGCCTTCATTTGAAAAATCATTGGTTATTTCTAAAAAAATTGAAAACGTGGAAAAAAAAATATTTTTGTTCACACTGTTCATATAGTCTTAAAGGTCTACTTCCACATTGGACCAAAGGGAAATAATCCGAAAGCCGTACATAACCCTGCAAAGAGCAAAAAACTTCAAGTTGACGTTCTTGTTATCTAATACTTTGGTTAAGGCTAGATCCACACAGACACCAGACCCGACGGTCAGACCAGACCCGACATTTTTTTGCCGGCTCCGCCGCCCACACTGAAACCGGAACCCGACGGTCAGACAGCACCGTTTTGTTGTGAAAATGGCGTGCAGCAGGAGGAGAAAATTGTTGTTGTTTTTGTGGTGAAGGAGAAGACTACGGATGTGTAATAGATCAAGACGAATTGGGGTCCATCCCATACAACAATAGCAATAGCTTCCCATTTTGTTTATATAGAATCTCTGTTGTGATGCAGTTTCTCTTTTTTGTCATAAATGGCTGGTCTCTGTTGAACACATAGTATCAAACTTTTTTTTTTACACAGTTCCCTGAAAAGCACGTGTTGTTGAAGGGAGATCGGCTTTCGAAATGCTAATTATAGCCATAATGAAAAGAAGGGGAAATAATTTGTGGAAGAAAGTATACACAAATTGTTTCCCCTTTTTCCCCACGGTCGTCTTGGAATTAACACGCTCATTCCCAAACGGTCTGGTCCGAGACGTCGGGTGTCAGTGTGGGCGTGTCGCCGTTTTTTACTACTTGTCCTTACTATCTTGCCGATGTGAATTCTTTAGCACCAGAAAGCGGTCTGGTCTGACTGTCGGGTCTGGTGTCTGTGTGGATCTACCCTAAGACTAAAAAAACCTAAAAGAAATAACGATCTTGTTTGGTTAGCACAATCACAACAGCAATCAAATTAACCCACTAACTCACCGTGTCAAAGATAATATAGGATAAGCACAGGGGGACATGGGTTTTTTAAATGTTTGAATGTACGAAAAAAATTCAAAGAAAACTAAGATTTCACTCTAAACTATGGTCTTCCGATTCGCTATGAGAATATTAAACTTTTGTATATACCGGTACGTAAAACTGCGTTGTTTTGCACATACGATTTGGAATTTTTTTTATTTGGAAATATTTAAAGTTAGGACTGGTTTTGAGTATCAAGCCTTGTATTTTTTGTATTGATCTATTGTACAGAACTACTTTATGATTCGTACTCGCTAGTGCAACATTATGTCTGTGCGTGTGTTTGTACTGCTGGACTGTGTATGTGTCTGTGAGTACTGAGTGCCTCGTTGCAAGTTTTGCGCTTGGTTAACTGCCTCTTTCCCTTAGTAAACTAATTTCGATAGTTTTTGCGTGGTTAAGTATTTTTTACTACTAGTTTTCCCTGCGACAGTCTCGGGGGTATGATCTCTCTAAGTGTGAGGAGTTGCGTCGTTCTATTGTTCTTGCAAGTCAGGGTCCAGTGGCGTACTCCCTGAGGACTTGTTTTTATTTGCGTACATTTATAAACCTCTATGAAGGCTGTTGTCTAATTTGGCCATTTTGTGTGATAATATTTATAATAGTTCAATACAGTGAATTTTAGCTGGCTCCGAGATTGTCGCAACTTCTTTTTATTACTTTAGAGGCACTTTATAGAGAAAGTATCCAGTGTGTGCTGTAGAATAGCCAGGCGAGTCTTTAAGTCTTGAATCGCGCGACCACTGAGCCAGTTTGCTGCTCAACTGTGAGGCCGCTTGAGTCCACGTTTGCTGTTCTGGTCGGTTGTCCTTCTTCCCTGCATCCAGACATCTTTCTGACGCTACCTGGCTGCTGAGTGTCTGAATCTGTCCGCCATCCTGGCTTTACCTGCCTGAGGGCACTTATAAGGACTGCATATCGGTCTTGTCTGGCCACACGCGGTAACCTCTGCAGTTACCCTCACAGCATTGACCGTCCTGTGGTCACTAGCCGGCCCCTGAGGCATTCTATCGAGCTCGAACTTTATTGTATTTTGGCCAGCTAGCTATCCACTACACAGGCATTCCTTGGGGTTTGGCCTTTCTGTGTCCTGAACGCGGCCTCATTTGGTCTGCGCAGGCCAAAATCCCGACTCTCAAGGCCGTTTCAAGGCCGTCTGAAAGCGGCCTCTTGAATTCTGGTGGTGACAGATATTTGAGGCTAAGCCTTGAGGCCAGGGTACTGGGAAAGTAAAATCGGGCACATAAAAGTTCATAAAGTAGGAAATCGATTTCAGATTTGTCTTCTGCATCTAATTCTCATGCAGGAAAATACCAAACACGTATATTTTTAGTTCTTCTGTTTGATTGAAAAAATAAAATTTAATTTTCTCCAGAGCCCGCTATCTATCTCTGTCTTTCCTTCTTACTATGTCCTGCATTTCTGTGATTATCAAAGTTCACCTATTATCTTATATTGAATATTTGATTTTCATAGCTTATTAACTTTTTCTCTAGACTGCCAACCCTCTAGGTAAGTTCGCTGTTAATTTGGATTTGTTTATCCTGTTCGTGGTGGTCTAACCCAGGTTGTTTTGAGCGTAAACTTTCCCTAACATCCTTGATCTTATGGCTAAAATAAAAGATAAACCAATAAGCTTAATGTACGAATAGCTTCAATTCCTGGACTATTAAATTAAGTAACCAAAAATAAAAAAAGAAGTTTCATTTCAATGAAACAGTGTGAGCTGCCGCCTTTACAGTTTTTTAAGACCGATATCATAACACCATTGAAGTGAAAATAGTCATGTGGATGCTAGTGGTTTAAAAAAATCACCACGTAGGGGCCTACATTTTAAAGTAACTTACGGCATTTATGCCTGCATGCTCTCTCCGATTTTTTTACTTCTGCTTTCAATACCTGCTATTCAACTAGGAAATTTCTTGCTATTTACCCAAAAAAAATCAGAATGTTCCTTTTATCAATCGAGACACGAAAAACTCTTCCAACCTAATGTTTAAAAGTGGTCGCCGTAGTCCGTGCTACCGTCACAATTTAAAAAAACACACCCGAGCTTACAATTTACATGTTACTCAGTGTCTCATAAGTTATTACCAAAGAATTGCATACCGTGTTAGTTGGGTGAAATATCCCGCTAGTCCGAGCGTGTCTGGTGTTTTCTTCGAGATGCTAGTAATTTTTTTTGCATCAAATATTTACGACTACCAATATAATTTTATTGACTGAAGCTAAATCACTTTTACGGCGTCCAAGGAAAGATTGAGTAATATCATTGGTATGCTATTTGCTTTGCATTTTATAGCCAGAAGGACTTGTTGTAAAGCTATGCATACAAGCAGGCGTCTACGAAGATTTTAAGCTTTCAATCTTCTACCGACGCGCTTACTATTTGTTCTTAATTTATTCATAGAGTATACAGATTTATTTATTTGAGCACTACTACATGGACTGAATAAATTATTGATTGAGCGAAAAAATTGCTTTTTAATATGCTGTTTCACTATGCGATTCAACCTTTGTCTCAAATCAGCATTCATAAACCTTGACTGCAAAGTGGGAGTAAGTAAATTTACAATTCTAAATATAAATGCGGCTAACCTACTTTTAAACAACAGAGTTAATTTCAACCTCCCTTTAAGTTATCGCTATTTCTCTCCACTTCTCTATACATGGAAAAGAGTTTGATTTTAGTCTATATTCAGTTCTCATGAACTGTTGCTGATTTGTCTCGCACCAGTCCAAATGAACTGGATGTCGTAATTTTTGCATTGCGATGCATTACTAGTTTGAACAGTGCATTTTTCTGAGATTCAAAACGTACATTTCATGAAACATTAATGATATTTAATGGATAGGTAACAAAGTTTTTTTTTATTTTGACTATTAAGAGAAATCGGAAAAACAGGCTTTTAAAAAGTGTTTGTCAAATTGGAATTTCTGACGTACGGGTTATTTTTACTTGTCGGGAGACATTTAAACAAAGCCTTTAATTTCAAACTTCAGTTTAAATTTTGTATACCAAAATTAATCTTCCTAAGGCAAAAGATCTTTTTAACGTTATTGATCATGTACCCAATGGTTTCTTTCCCCTCCTCTCTATATTTATTTCATTTACTATGCCGTATTCAGCTCTAATATTTCATAGCTATGCTCGTTTAAATACCTCGAGGAAAAAAAAGCGAACACACTTCAGTTTAAGCTTGTCAAATTTGAAAGCGCATTACTGTAAAATAAAAAAAAATAGCATAGCAAACGTAATAAATACGAGAGATAAAAGGGGAAACCGTAAAGTACTGTATTGTTTAAATTGAAAACAATATGATAAAAGTTATAGAATCAAGTTTAGAGCGTATGATAACTATATAAAGAAAGAAAAGGCATAGCCCAAAACTGAGGACAAAACGTTGCAAATGTATTGCGTCTTAAAAAATAAAAATACCATCTAGAATGATCTAATTCATTGCATTTATACAATGAGAAACCATTGACTGCAAGGCCGGCTACAGCTGCTACCACACACGCGTGATTTTTTTTTAATTTTTTTTTGGAATAGAAACTTACAGTCTATTTGATATCAAGATAAAAAGAGAATGGCACCCAATTTTCATGACCGATTCAGTAGGAGTAAGCCGGAAGTGAATTGCACCATACAAACAAATTGCTGTTACTAATCTATCACAATGCAACTGCGGGCCATTACACGTATTCAACATCAATGTTAAAAAGCGTGTTTTTTTTTGTATTTTATATAAAGTAAAGAGCAAAAGAACCAATCCAATGTATAAATCTAGGTTCTAGTATTTTTTATCACTTTTTTTAATCTTGAGAAAAGATGAAGTACATAATGTCTGTGAAACATTAGGCGTTGGAAAGAACGCGACGATACGAGGTTTGAGAAGAAAGGCTTGCTGAATTGCTAGCATTTTAAACACAATTTTTAAGCTTAGTGTCGATGTATTATGACTTTCGAAAGGATCGTCTGATGCTTGAGTGCAAAAAAAAAATAAAATCATTCCTCATTGAGAAACGGGATGTAGAAGCCAAAAAGCCTCGATTTTTTTATACTTTAGCCTTATTTGTTGTTATATACGTGAACATAAAAAGAGCCGAATAGCGGAGTCCGTAAATCATGCCTAGAAGCTATGCAAGAACAAATCCCTTTGTCTCTGAATCTTTGCACAGAGTGTATATTATTTGTAGTCCTATGTCCTTGAAGATAACTTATTATTGTGCGCCCCTGTGCTCGCTGAGCCTATCATTCTTTGGTTTTCATTGGTCAAGTCTGTATGGATTTCCGGCAGGTTAGCATTGCGCGATCCATTGACTCGATTCAAATAACCATAATTTTCTATTTAATATTCCTTGTTTTATCACAACCATTATATTCTGAGCCCTCCCCCTAGGAATAAACGAGTTCCAGTGAAGGTATCTATAGTACCTCGTCTATTTGTAACTGATTCCTAAACAAAAGAAAAATAAAGAGAAAACTTTCATACAGATAATGACTTAAATATTGAGTACAACGAGTCATGACGAGCACATTTCAGGGGAAGGAAGTAACTAGTTGAGCATTAAATGGAAAAATAGAATTGCTAAACTAAGGGAATCGCTGTGATGTTTAAAGACGTCCGTTTTGCATCTTCTATACTAAATATTAGAAGAAACAACCTTCAGCGAAAAAATAAGATTTGACACTAAATCTGCTGCTGCAAATATCCCTAGTGTTGGACAGGTCTGGAAATATTAATTTTCATGTAGTCTAAGTAAAATAAATAATATTTTTTGGCGTCTAGCCTATTTTTTTCCTCAGATTGATTTATTGATTTAGTTTCCTCAGTGTTTACCTTGACGCCAGCCATTGACGATTTATGGTAGAAAATGTTATCTTGTACGAACTATAGCAATTTCTTCCCAGCTCACCTATAATTGGTGTCTAGTGTATTAAAGTAATAATCATCTGAGAATTGTTTTTCTTTTTTCATTCGATGGCTAGATATGTTAGGTTGTTGTTTTTTTTGACAACGTGTTTGTCAATTTAAAAATCCTGAAGTCAAAAAGATTGAGCGACTATAGGAACGAGAAAAAACATAGGTGTGTGGTTACGTGTATTCGTTTTTAATATAGAAAATGCTTTGAAATGTAACAAATGCAAAAAAGATCGACGAAAGATAATCTTAAATAAATTTTACGGCAAAATGAAAGAACACAGCTGTACCGGTATCTAATTCACATACACCTAGCACGCACTTTTATCACATTCCTGCCTCAATCAAATTTGCTAAACATTCCCTTTTCATAATTTACAAATAGTCCCTGAGAAAATAAAACAATCAAATAAATTGATAAACATTATCAACAACAATTTTATACATAAGTTTACTTATTAAGCTAACAAATGTTGTAGCTTATTAAGTTATTGTGGTGGAGCCAATGCCCTGCTGTCCCGGCAGCGGGAATGAAAACTCCACTAGACTTCTGTAGGCAACTCTCTAAACCCTGAAGCTATAATAAATATTAAAGAGCGCCCATGATGTCATTGACTGAGTTATT
>BMAT01007711.1:49565-60265 GCA_019649035.1 Elysia marginata | reverse complement strand
TCTTGGCCACGGAGCGAGGCCGCTACCAACTGAGCTATCTAGGCCCCCCGGGAGAGGTGGAGGAGATGTCATTTGATCATTTACATACGAATATGGAGAGGTGGAGGAGATGTCATTTGATATTTTACATAGGCTATGGAGAGGTTGAGGAGATGTCATTTGATGTTTTACATACATTTATGGAGAGGTGGAGAAGATTCATTTGATATTTTACAAAGACTATAATAGAGAGGTGGAGGAGATGTCATTTGAAACTTTACATAGACTATGGAGAGGTGGACGAGATGTCATTTGATATTTTGTATAGACTATGGAGAGATGTAGAGATGTCATTTGATATTTTACATAAATTATTTCATACTGATAATTTGACAGTGGGTGAAGGGAATTTTGCAGAAGAAAGAGAGAGAAGTAAGGGGCTGTAAGAAGTGTTTTCAGATACATGTAAAACCCAGATACGTGTATAACTGCAAACAGCTTTACTCAAAACTCATGCGTGGAGCGCAAAGAGAGAAGAAGTACCGAGGTTGTGTTACAAATCCTTTTATTCTGTTGAGATGTTAATTATAGTTTATTTTCGAGCTCGTAAAACATATTATTCAGCTAGTTGTTTCTAATTACGATAAGGAAAACTGATGAAGTGAAAAGTAATGAAGCCCAATTGTTTCATAAAAAATTATGAATGGCACTCAGATGCAGAAATTTTCCCCTGGACTTTTGGCTAATACTAAATAGATAGAGATGAATCGTTTTAGGTCTTTGTTTTGAAATTTTCGTCAAAACGGTTAACGTTATACGTGTTTAATGTGTATAATGAAAACTGCACCTTACCCATACAAGTTAACAAGAGACTGTCCAACAACAGGGCCAAAAACACGATGAAAACAACGCAGCCTCGTCGCACTGGCTTTCTCCGCCTGTCACTGCGCCTGTGGCTCCGCCTGTCGCCACCACCGCAGCAATCACCACAACAATCACTGTCAGAGTCGCACGTGCCGCCGCCAGGGGTGAACTTCAACCTCGAGTGTCCCCCGCCTGGCCCTACCTCAATGTCCCCAGCAGCATCTCGAGAACTTCCTGGCTTTGTCCTCGCGTCTCTAGGAGAGTGTGATTTCTTTCTTGCACTAGAGGTGGCTCCGTATCCTATACGTTTAGTATATCTTCTCGGGGATATCCTTTGAGGTCTGGGCTCACGCCTGCCATTAGAATCATCAGTAGAACTCATTCTCCTGGTCTACTGGAAATAAAATCGAAACAAAACAGCTAACGCTTTTGTTTTGTTTTGTTGTTTTATTTTCAGCGGGCACTAAACCGAATGGGTCAGTCCGATAATTTAAGCAACAAAGATGAATAATGCATATAAAGTATAGTAAAGAGCGATTTTATATATGGCGCCTAACCCACTAAAATGCTCTCTGCGCGATAGCGGGTTCCTCGACAGACCATTACTAACCAAGTTACCTTTTGAACTCACAGATGAGCAGCTGTTGAAATCCATCGTTCTATATAATGTCTAGATCTTTTACGGCCTTAAGTCGGGTGTTCCTTTAGCACATGAGTGAGGAGTTAATAATTTGTTAATAAATGTATCATCCAAGCATCACATCTTCATACATATCAGCCTGAATTATTCCAGGATATTAAGTTTAAAAAACAGTTTAAGAAAAACATTTAAAGACAAAAGGTCGAATGATGTGGTTCGTCTAAAAGGGTGTTTTTGTATGAGAAAAATGATTTTTTAGGTAAATAGTTTACAGTAATAAATAGTTAAACAATATTAGTTTTATGGGTTTGGAAAAGATTTTCTTTCTGAACGTGTATGTGCTATCGAAACGAAATCTCTAGGGCAGGGTTTCAACAGAAGGGTACCACTCTATCTAAGCTTAATTTATAGATCTACTTCATGGTAAAACATTCGGCAGGATTTGGCCCTGGCGTGATTATTATTAAAAAGTACTCTTTATCGTTCATTTCATCTCTAGTGGGTTTTTTTTAGTAAAAAAAACAATGCATTTCATCGCTAAGGACGCCGTATTTCTAAAAATAATCAGAGAACTTTTTGCTATGAAATTTAGGCTTATAATGGGGTGGCACCCCTCTGTGAAAATCCTTTCATGCATTCTACATGATTTTAGAAATAATCAAATAAAAGGTCCTGTACAGTCAGATTCATTGGTCTTACTGACGAAAATGAATGGTAAAGTGAAGTATTTCGTGCAGGTTTTCACCACTGGGGTGCCACTATTTATTTTTATAAGAAATTACTCTACTACCCTTCATTTTGAGAGTGATGATTGGTATAATTAAAAGTAATGCATCTCATGGCATAGGGTCCTTCAATTATAATAGAATTTGTTACTAATCTATGAAATGTGGCTTAGCTTTCAAGGGTGGCTGCCCTCTGTGGAAATCCTTCCGTATTTTCTAACTCAAATAGTTGCACCCAAGTATAAATAGCCTACCATCTTCAGATCAAGAAGGATTCCATAGAGGTGTACCACTCTAGCTAAACCTCGATTTTATATAAACGAATGCTATGTGATTTTTTTTTTATTAAAAAGGGCCCTTTAGAATGAAATGCGTTATTTTAATTATTTAAAAAATACAACTAACGTACTGAAAGGTATTGAAGAGTAATTTTCAATCATGCTTTTTTAATTAAGTTACTGTTTGCATAAGTTCTGGCAAGTCCATGCCACCTCAGTTTGATTGCACTTTATTGAATAAAGGGTAATTAACCACATTGAATGCAAACGCTCATAAGAAGTTTCCCAACTTTATTTTCATGCTTTGACAATGGACGTATGTAGTAATTTTTATGATGAACAATATTCTTTCCAATTTAATGACTTAATTGCTGAGCCTAAGGTTTTGTTTTTTTTTAGTTTTCAAAGATTGGTATCGGACTTTTGCTGCGGCTCAAATTTTCGTAGCGAGATCAGTTTATCATGTGGTGTTACGGTGCTGAAATTTTGTGAGGATTTCTGTACCAGGGTGCCTCTACCTGATATAGCAATTACTCTTCATTAATCTTCATTTCATAAGTTATGATTGTCAAAATTAGTAGGCTATCCAATTTGCCCCTTTTAACGTAGCGAGCGGTGAAAATGAATTGTGAGACCCAACAGGTTGCTTTGACTATACTCAAAATTCACGCTAAGAGGCCAAAAGGAGAAAAAAAACTGAGCAAGGTTGTGTTACAAACCATGTTAAAATATTGATAGCTTAGTACTGATAAAGCCGAAGACAACATATTTTGTATCTCTGTGTAGATTAGATTAAAACAATATCTAAATATAGATACAACTTCATTTGTATTTATGTGAGTAAGTGTTTGTTTTTTTATATTCATGAGTTCTGCATATTAAAGCGTAAGCTTTTACGTTCTATTTTTTTTTTTAATTTTAAACATTAAAAAACTTTGGTAAAAGAACGCTCACTTTGATGTCCTGGAATGGGAATTCTAAAGTACTGTTTGTAAATTTCGTTGCTTTGCCAGCGCACTCTTCAAGAACACACCGTGGAAAAATTTGTTGCATATACCATGTAGCTTTTACAATGGTCTATTCTAGGTCTATTCGTTAACTTTCATTCAGATTTTAAATGCCGAAAAGGAGCTCTCCCAGATCTAAATTTTAAAAATATGCCCTTATAAATTTTTAGAGGCTGATGTCTAAAAAATATCTTTTTAAAGCTGTGGGTTTTCTCATATTCAAGGAAAACATTGACACGGAGTTCGAGTGACAGTTTGGACCTTGGCTTCAAAATACAATGCATAAACTGTAGAGCACGATTCCCACATTGAGTTGCCGTTATTTTAGTTAAAAATTACTCTCCGTTACCTTTGTTTTCGTCGGGAATGCTTTCTATAAATAAAAATAATTCATCTCACTGCATATGATCCTTTATTTCTAAAAATGAAATAGAAATCTAGAGTTTGAGACTATGATATTGTGGCTAAACTAAGGTGGCACCCCTATGTGGAAATCCATCCAACTTTACGGGATTGTTATGTCTAGAAGTCGGATGTTTGATGTAAATAATTTATTGGTATACAATATTAGCTAGGGTAGCACTTTAGTGTGGAAATCCTTCTGAGTTTTTGTAAGTTTGCTAACTCAAAGCCAATAGGTATCGGCCCTAAAACGAATAATGGCGATAGAATACAAATTTAAAGAAATGGTCAAATTTAGTGCTTTATTAACAACTGCATACAACATCAGGTGTCTCATGTTTTTATTAGAAATAGAACTGGAGCAACTAAAACCTCAAAGAAGCCTATTCATAGTTAGCTACTAAACACTGTATGATAAAACCGTAAAAATGATAGGCCTATTCTCAGGCAATTCAATAGATAGGTATACATAGATATACAAACAGATGAAAAAAACAGACTAATAGATAGATGACAGATAAATGATAGATAGATAGAGAGAGAGATAGATAGATAGATAGAAAGATGATAGGTAGATAGATAGATAGATTGCGTGTAGGAGAGATAGAAAAATTGAGCTAGAGGTATAAGTGTGCACCGCAGAAAGAAGGAACGAAAGTGTGTTTTTAAGTGGGTGGAGGCAGAGACAAAAAGATAGAGAGAGGAAGATATAGAAATCTATAAAATTTTTACCTTATCAACAAGCACTTTGTACCAAATGAATGTCAGAGTATCCCAGCTTGCACTTTTCACTTTGGTGTCATTTGTTAACTTTCGACACCAACTACAAATTTCTTGTCTTCTAACAGTGCAAGCTTCGCCTCAAGTTGAGTAGCCTAGCTTTGCGAGGAAGGCTTTTGCTGTGCAAAGCCGCTGAAAAAAGTGCTGTTTCGGTTAGGCCTCATCTTTGTAGAGATATGCCTAACGGTCTCGGTTCTAGGCTAAAAGCGTGAGCTTTCTTATGATTATACTTGGGTGTGCTTTTTAGACTAAGAAGTAAGAACTTAAAAGAGTACTGCGTGTGTAAGGTGGCTGGAGTACTACAGACCTAGTAGCCGACTTTGCACTCAATCATATCCTATTACAAGGTCTGTGTTTGGTCCTGCTAGGTTACATACCCGGCCCTTTACTCACAGAGTATTTTGAATTTCCAGTTTTTCTGTGATCCAACTCGGCTTTTAAATGGTACATGAGATTATACCCGCAATAGATTAGGCACAGGTCACCTTGACCAGCTTTAAGTTAAAGCCTTTAAAGAGGACGGACTGTAGTGTAATAAACCTTTATCTTGTCCTTCAAAATAAAATATCTCGGATTTTAGAAGAGCTAGAGTCATATTTTTATCAAATGATGAAAAAGTAGGAAATATGTTTCTGGAGAATGTTCATAGTTGAATAATTATCTCAATATTCTTATTTATGCCTGATTGATAGTAGCCACCTCATGTTAATCATGAATACATTTTGGCAAAAGCTTGTAATGTTTCTGAGCAGTTTGGCATTTTCTTGTGAGCACCTTTGGGCGAGTGCTTTTCTTCCTTACTTTTCAAAGTTGGTGACGATATTTTTGCCTGTTGTCTGTTGATTCCGAGGCCGCTGGAAAAAGGCGCGGCTACCTTAAGTGAGTGAGATAACACTGCAAATCGGTAGGCCTGAATTCTATGAATATTTGATGTAGAATCAGGGTGTTACAGATTTAGTCGTGTTTTGTCTCATTCCGTCACCGCTTAAATTCTTCTAGCAAATAGCTCAAGTAAGCATAAGACGTATAGATTTGTGGCGATCAACCCATGGAGCAGATTAGATAATTTGATTGTTAGACAGTTTCATCAATCAAACGTAAAATGTGATGGATTGCTGCCCAGGAAAAAAACGATGTCTTCATGTACACTATGGCTGCAGGCGATGGAAGTGGAGAAATGCGATTAAGAAGAAGAAGAAGAAGAAGAAGAAGAAGAAGAAGAAGAAGAACGAAGAGGCGGTTAAAATAATTGTGGCAGTATCAATGTAAAAAGGCATTGTAGCTTAAGATTAATCAAGAAAATGATTACGTTGACCGTAACAACACAATCACCGACAAAAATAACAAAGAAAACAAAAATCGCAACAACAAAAAACAATAACAGATGCAAGCGCAGCCGCAAAAACCATGAAAAAGTACAAGATAAAAAAACATCTTTGACATCAGGAGGTAAGGCTCCGTCAGGAAGCATAATTCGGTAATTTCAACTACAATAAAAAAAACGATAACGTCCTCATGCATGGATTGACAAGGTCAGCCTTGAAACACATTGGTGCGCTCCTACCAGAACGACTAGATCTAGTCGTGCAATGAAGAGTTTAGCCTGCACACGCAACCGGAGATTTCTTTATAACACACAAGCCTACGCAGAAGCTGGTTCGATTAATCTTCCATATCAACTTTGTGCCGCATTGATACGAGTCAGCTTCTTTTTTTTAAAAATAGAGAGTAGAAATTACATCCTGTTTAAACATATTGGTTTGGAAAGCGTGGATTAGGCAACTCCCAGTCGAGTGTTTAATTTAGCCTGGTCAAAAAGGGCATTTTAAATATCGATTAATTACTAAGTGTTTAGGCGGTGCTCTGATCTTGCTGTTAAAACCTGTCGAACGTGCTGATTTCTTTACACTACAGTATGGACGGTTGGTCTTAATGAGTTTTATGGGAACAAGTTTATTCGTGAGGCTCTGTGAGACAGATTTAAATAGAGATATCTACAAGCTAAAGACTATTGACCTTGTTTTTTTATTCCATATTTGTATGAAACCTGAGTAGGGATTCGACGACGATTAAATTTTTATTTGTTTCAAGTTCACAATTTTTAAAGCTTAGCAACAGATTAGGCATATTATAATCTGAAATTCATGAGGTATGGTTTTAACGCCTCATGAGACTTGGCAAATCGAAAAAAGAAAGAAAAAATATAAGTGACGGGTGTCAGCTGGTTTGAACATCTCTTGTTACTGTCCTTGAAAGGAACGTTTCTGGATCTACTTCAATATTATTTATAGTCTTTGAACGTCTGTTCATTACGCTCGGAAGGTTACGCCTAAAATCAATTAAACTATTGATAGTTCGATATCGCCTCGAGGGAACTGATTCCAGAGCTGTTGGTCACACCAGTCAGAGTGGTAGCCTGCGGTAAAGTTGAACTGCTGCTGCTGCTGCCAGCATTCTAGATCACGTTGTTACAATGGACGGCACTGGAGCGTACCTGTTGCTTGTGTTCCTAACAACTTTAGGTAAGAGTCACAGTTTGTTTACTTGAAATCGAAGAGTTTTATAATTTTTCAATGCACACTAAGTTAACAAGGGTATTTAGTATTTAATTATATTATAGCAACATACCTACCGTTTTTCTATAATTCATTTTGAGCCTTGGAGGTGGAAGTAGAATTTCTCCCTCGTCATTTTTAGTTTAAAATTGAATAGCCGACACTTTAAAGTTTTGAATTCTTCAATGTTACTGAATTTCAGTAGTTGCATCTTTTATTTACATTTTTATTAAGTTTCAACTAATGAATACGATGGCTTTTAAATCAATTTGGCTTCTATTCTCTATCCTTTTAGTGCTTAAAAATACGAAATGTTTAAACATGATCTAACAAATAAAAACGGGAGGATAGGGAAGGGGGCGCTAACTTGTTACTCTGTGTAGTTTGTCTTTTTTCGTTGTCTTTGGTGCTTTTGTTGTTTTTTCTATCAACAATGTACAATTTCTGATTACTTTTTCTTGTAAGCCTACATAGAGAAAATTAAAAATGTGTTGCATTCTTTATACAAAAAATATGTTACAAGTTTACAGGTGCGAGAAGCGTGCTGATATTTTGAAATTGGCCTTTCCTTATTTAGGTGATATGAAGAAAGTTTTGCCGGCAACTTTAGGATGAAGAAGGATTATTATCGTTCTTTTCAAGCTTAGTGGTATTGCCATTTCGAGGATCGGTTACATTTGTTTCTTTTTGAGGTATTAGCCAAGATAAAAGTATCAATTAAAACGTAAAGGGTTCGAATTCAGTTACCCTTTATCAAAGTACTATAGAGTAGCCTTGTATGTCTGAATTTATCTTTGGGACTGTGACGCAGAAAGCGGACCAGTAGTCCTATGTTTACATATAAAGTGTGGTTATACATAGTCTTACCCCGCTGAAGACAGTCTCACACAATTCTAGAGTAGACTAAATAAACTCTTGAGAATTATCAAATCTAGTTTATAGTGGAATATGATGGATTTGTTGGCCTGTTTTGTTTATTTCATAAAAATGGGAAAGATTTCACAAATTACATGATTTAATCTGCAATTGTGAATTAGGCCTACATTGAGAAGACAATTTTTTCAATAATAAATTATTCTTTCTCTTGCGTATTTTTACGTTTGTTCTTAGCTATGATCGTCATTTCATAAGTGTTGTATGAGACTATAAGCGTAGTTATGGGTTGACAAAGTGTACTGGGGCTCGAGTATTATGAAACCCTTTGCTTCACATGTTTTCTAAGAGCCACGTCTGTAATAAAGTTTGATTCTGTGTGCTCTGAGAGATCCGGTGTTTTATTCTGTTTACCTTGTCTTCGCGTGGTTTCATTGACGTAATCTGACTTGGCTCGACTTACCCCCAAACACAGGAACGCCCCACCAATGTCTGTTCTATTGCCCTTGTTGGGCACTCAGGTGGATCGAATGCTGTGGCTGGATAGGTAAACTGGCCACACTTGTTCTCTGTTTGTCTACAGCAGGCGACCTCTTGTGACCCCTAAGAATCGATCTGCCTTTATAACTTTGCTATAGGCCTACATGAGGTGCCCGCCGAAATTCGTTTTGAGTCTTATTTAACTGCTTTAATGAATACTATAATCCCTTTAACCTGCATCATAAAGTTGTACAATTTGCTTATTTCAATGGCGCATTAGCTGCGTCACATTAGCTGCGTCAAGTTTAGCTTAAGTTATTTCCCTGTACGCCTATGATATAATTATATTTATTAAACTCTGGGATGTTTGGAGATGTTTGATCCAAGCTGACAACGAAAACATGTGTCTTTTGTTTTGGTTTGGTTTTTGGAGGGTTTTTTTGAGTTAAAGTCATTATTGGTAATTTTTCTTGTATTTGTTGGTAAATTTCCATGTTCATCACCACTTGAGTTTAATATCGGTATTTTCATTTCAATGTATAAAACATACCCAAATGCCATGCTTGCGAATACATAAATGTCATGTTTGACACATACCCAAGTGTCTTGTTTAATACATACCGACATGCTTTGTTTAACACATACCCAAATGCCTTGTTTTACACATACGCAAGTGTCTTGTTTTATGCCCTGTTTGAGACGTAACCAAATCGCTTGTTTTAAACATACCCACATGCCTTTTTTTTTGCACATACCCAAATGCACTGTTTTACTTACAATCAAGTGTCTTGTTTTATACCCAAGTGTCTTGTTTTACACATACCCACATGCCTTATTTCACACATCCCGACATACCTTGTTTCATACATAACGAAATGCCCTGTTTTACTGTCTTACAATCAAATGTCTTGTTTTATACCCAAGTGTCTTGTTTTACACATACCCACATGCCTTGTTTCGCACATCCTGACATACCTTGTTTCACACATACCGAAATGCCCTGTTTTACACATTCCCAAAGGGTCTTGTTATATACCAAGCGTCTTGTTTTACACACCCATACCCAAATGCTCTTGTTTTACACATACCCAAATTGCCTATGGGCGTTTCCTTTCCTATTTAATTTTCGCTGCCCACACAATAATCGTTCAACGAACAATTATTTATAGATCAATTTGTTTATTTATTCATCATTCTTTTTATGTTCTTTCTTTATATAAACCATAAAGAGGTCTCTTTTAATTAGATCAATTAAAAGATATTTAGATGTTACAAAAATCTGAGGGCAGTATTTTTATTTAAAAGCCCCTACAGAATCAGATAATGCATGGTTCAGAGCGCCCGTGCTCTAGCTCCTTGCGTCTTAAGCTTGAGTTCAATGCGCAGTTTACTCCCTAAGCAGGTTGCCCAACTGGATATTATGAAAGTGGTGTTCTGATTTGTTCAAAATATATTTTTATGTTGAAGAGGAAAACTAGAGCGTGTTATCGTCCAATAATTAATTCCTAAGCACACTGGGCCTAACCCTTTCCGTAGTTCTCAAATGTTCTAAATCCTCATTTACGGTCTTAGAGGTCCTTTGGGCCATGACCGAATAAAGATTGATCGACCTTTTAAGTGCTTTCAGTGCTCAATATTCATTTGGTGAGCTAATTTTGGTTCTCCAAAGCTATGTTTTTAATTCACAAGAGGTTTTATTTTTAAAAAAAACTTTTTTTTCTTTAGGTGGGCCCTAATATCAATTTTACATAAATATATCTGGAATAGTAAGTGTCACTTATTGATAGCTTTTTTTATTTTTTTAATTGGAATCATTACACTTTCTGCATCATTCTTTGTGGACAGTTTAATCATCTTCTTTATAGTCATAAACCGAGCCCGCGTTTAAGTTTTGTCCTGCATTTGTCAAATGACTGGCTTTTTCATGACGTTTTTCTGTTAATTTAGATTGGCATTGGCATAGTCTTTTGATCAATGTAATTTTTAGTTATTTTTTCAGATTTTCTAAAGATGATAATTATTTTAAGCGGGTGAACAAGAAGCAAATAAAAAAACTGGAAAAAGTGAAAACGAATAGCAGGAGTATCTTGATGATGATGATGATGATGATGATGATT